>BPLR01013256.1:0-72268 GCA_021605095.1 Caerostris extrusa | reverse complement strand
TGCTTCATCCTACCCACTAGTAACGAAAGCATCCCCTGTGGTTTTCAACAGAAATGGTCAGCCAGCCTTAAGCAGACTCTCACCTGAAAGGAAATAATATTTCACGCATCCTTGCGCGTATTGAGTTTTTTTATTTTCGGCTTAGAAGTGGAGTCCTTCCACGGACTAGAATTATCTGTCTTTAAATGTGTTAAAAACTGTATGTCTCTAATTGCTTGTGAGTGGTGTTTGTGTGTGTATAAATGAAGTTATGAGTTCTCCAACCTGTTTCTTAGCAGCCTGATGACCACCTCGGGCTGTGAGGCTTCATACCTCGAATCCCGGCGGTGGATTGTTTGCTAATTCGTCCGGAATCTATGTTAAAACTATAGGTACCAGTCTAATTAGCATAAGTTTGCACAAATGACAGTAAAAGTTGAAAAACCAAACCTTGAGGTACAGGTCCTCTAGTAAATTTTCAACCGAACCACACGTTACAGTCAGGTCTCCAACCTGCACAACACCAAAATGAATTTTTAAGAAGCAAATGTATGTACCGTGCAGTGCATTTAAATTACATCTTACAAATCAAACGAAGTATTAAGAAAGTACACATATTTATTGCTCATATTCATTTAAAATGTTTAAAATCGAAAAATCGTTGTTAAACTGAATTACACTATTTGAATTATACAGTAGTTATGTACGAGGCAATAAAATACTTGTAGAAGTTATTCACTACAGAATTAGAGTGAAGTGCTAAATGATCCCTTTAAAAGTGCTGTTAAGTTAACTTCAGCTACATCTGATTTTTCAAAAGCTTCGTTGAATTAAAGACCGTGTCGCACAAACAAACAGATATTTTCTAGCGGCGATCTTGAAAAAATGCTGAGTTTACTTTAATAAAGACGTCTTACAATTTCCGAAAAGTTTGTTTCCAATCGTTTTGGGAACATTTCTTTGTCAATTCAAGTCAATTCAAAGTTTTCAAAGTATTTGTGTTCCTTGTAAAATATTTGTTTTAAAGTTTACTTTAAGTATTAGTTTGACGTGTACGGTATTACACAGTCCAGTCACATTAATGTGAAAAGCCAGAATATACACTCTTGTATATTCTGGCTTTAAAGAATGGAGTGGGGAAAGGTATGTAAGTGGTATTAAGTGGAATTCTTTATATACACTCCACTGCAATGTGCTGCCACCTGCCTTTTGTGATGGGTCATTTCACGTTGACGTCGAAAGTAGGTGGTGGTCACATTAATGTGACTGGACTGTGTAAATCGAAGTAATCTATACATTTTTCAATTTTAGGTCGAATGTTTCATTAAAAGATTTAAGTGAAACTTACTTTAAATAAAGGAATATCCATTTGGATAAATTTGAAAGTTTGCTTACGTTTTATTTTTTAATTTTTAAGAATTCACTTTTTAACATAAAATGTTATTTCGTACTTTATGTACTTATTAATATAAAAATGAACATAAAAATTGAAATTATATAATTTTCAGCTTCACAAAAAAATTATTACAAAACAGCAGTAACACAAATTCGTTAATGAGCATGAAATTTAATATCGGGAAAATATATAGTTTCTTAGTATTAGTTCTTCATTCTTAGTAGTATATTTAATTATCCTTTACATTTGAATTATTCTTTTTACACTTAAATTAATTTATACACTAATTATGGAATCATTTTAAAGCTTTTCGTCTTTTAAAAACTTTGATTGTGAAACTTGGCATTAATTTACTTTATAGCGGGCCTGAATGGTCGAGTAGCTAGCGCTCTGACGCTCGGTACCACAGGTTTCGGGTTCGAGTCCCGGTGTTGCCATGGATGTTTGTAGTGGTTCGGAATCCACTTTAAACCGTAGGGTCCCGGTCTGATAGGATCGTATAGCGTTGCGGGGGCATTGTGACTCCGCGTCCGTAGCTTATCTTCAAGTTACACCACCTGGTTAATGCAAAGTGAGTACGTCTGTGCAGCGCTTGCCTTAAGGCATCCAAGACCAAGCTGTCTAAGTGTTTGCCAGCTGCATTAGAAAGAAAAAAAAAATTTACTTTATAGCACAAAAATTGATCTAAAATTAATAAGTTTATAGCAAAATATATGGGAGCCATTTTTTTAAATAAAATTTTTATAACTGGCATATATTTATAGAACGTACTTGTACATGACCATTGCATTAAGTACACAGTTATGTTTAGAATAGAGCATTATAACGATAGAATGATTTGCTACAATTTAATTTTTGCTAACGCCTCCTACGTACTGGTGCAGTCTGATGGTCAATTGCTTAGCTCTTCGGCCTTTGGTAAAACAGGCTTCAGGTTCGAATCCTAGAATTGGCATGGATGTTTGTGTGTGGTTCGGAATCCACGTTAAACTATAGCACCCGGTCTAGTTAGCCCAAAGGGCACAAAATGGCCGTAGACCGGTAAACCCAATTAACCTACGCATTGGCAACATTTTAATTTAGTGATTTAATAATTTCGACATTAAATAATTTCTCTTTACCTCTCGGTAAGTATGTATTGGGTGACTTAATAATTACCATGGACCTTTGTTTCCCAAACTTCCGGCTTCTTCCAGAATTTCTTTTTAAACGTTTATCGGAGTATCCCTTCACCTTGCAATGATACACTCATGTCCATAAATTAAGGATAATTCAGAATCACACAGAAATTGAACTCTAAAATAAAAATTTCACCTGTAGAATTATCACACAGATCTTGAAGAAGAATATGCAAATTACAGGAAACCACCAGATGGCGCGGATAGTACGTCACAATGACGAGAAGTGTAAGAGAGGGGTATATAAGGAATGGTGGCAAAGAAGTAAAATTGTTCACAAGCGCTTTAAAGCCTTTCAGTGCAATAACCGCATAGTTATGGCACAAATGAAGCATTTGGATGATTTTTTACGTGGTAGAATTATCGGACGACTGGAATGTGGACGTACCCAGCTGGAAGTATCGGAGGAACTTGGAATCGCCCAGAGTGTCATCTCCAGGGTTTGGCAACGATTCCAAGATGATGGTAATGTGAGTAGATGTTACAGCACAGGTCGCCCCCGAGTTACAACGCCGAATCCTCATTCGGCCGGTATTTAGCAGTTACTGCCAAAAGAAACAGACGGAGCACAGCATCAGACCTGTCTCGTCAGGTCTCTTCAGCTACCGGTTTGACAGTTTCAAGGCAGACCGTGTACAGACGCTTAGGCACATTGGTCTATATGCTCGTAGGCCTGTCAGATGTGTTCCACTTACCGCAACTCACTGTCGCCTGCGATTAACCTGGAGTAGAGCATGCATTGTGGACACCGCAACAGTGGTCTTGTCTGATGTTTTCCGACGAGTCCAGGTTTAGTTTGCAGTCTGATTCTCGCCGGACTTTCAGATGGAGAGCGCCAGGTACCCGTTACCACCAAGAGAACACCATTGAACGACACCGTTACGGTGGTGCAGGATGGCTCGTTTGGGGAGGAATTATTCTTGGTTCCAGAACTGACCTGCATGTTCAGAGTGTAACGATGACAGGCCACATCTATCGGGATGCCATTCTGGAACAACATGTACGTTGGTTTCGGGGCGCCATGGGTACTGAATTTCTGTTTATGGAAGACAACGCCCGTCCTTACCGTGCAAACATTGTAGACGAATGCCTTCAATTGGAGGATATCACCCGTATGGATTGGCCAGCATACTCCCCGGACTTGAATCCAATAGAGCATGTGTGGTATATGCTTGGCCGACGAATTGCAGCCCGTCAACCCCCTCCCACCTGTCAACCGGAACTTCGGAGGGCATTGCTTGATGAGTGGTGTAATATTCCCCAAGATTAGATTGATAATTTGATACTCAGCATGCCTAGGCGTTGTAAGGCCTTTATTGCATCGTCCGGGAGACATACTCCATATTAACCATCATACTAACCATGTTATACTGTTTTTTGTAAATAGATTCTTTTTGAAATTTGCTCCGGGGAGTGAAAATCGCAATTTTTATTAATTATGTCAAACATATAGCATCTGTTTTGCTCTTTACCTTTGTTTAATAAACAGACTTTACAAATAAGTCAAATTTGTTAAGTCGGCTTTGTTGAAAACACTGTTTCAAACAACATGACGATTCTATGGCGTTTGGGATGTTCAGCATCTTGCCTCGTGAGTCGTACTACCTGATGACAAGCTGGATAGTTCCCCTCTAAATGTCCTCCCGAAAGGCACTGCCTTTCTTCTTCAACGACATGGAGCAGAAGTCGGACTTTTACTTATGGGTGCTCCATCAAACACAGAAGCTGCTCCATTCTTCCATCCTTCCGTGAGGGGATACGAAAACAAAATAATGTATGCCTAAGTACTTGATATTAGAGAGTTTTTGCATACCGTATTTTTGGACGTCCGTTAGCTTTTTCTCCCTAGCGAGCATGCTCATAGGAAACATTATTACAGATACGCATGCGCAATTTCCTATGTGCACGCGCGCTAGGGAGGAAAAGCTAACGGGCGTCCAAGATACGGTATGCAAAAACTCTCTAATATCAAGTATAATACGAAAAAGGGGCCTTATGGCCCAGTGGCTAGCACAATTGCAGGATCCTCACGAACGCTATTCTGAGAATTTCTCTTACTCTACTTGGCTAATTAAGGAAAGTGTCAATATCAGCAGAGATGTGGGAAATGGAGCATCGATCGCCTATTAAAGAGATCATTATATGTGTGCATAGCATAATTCACTTAATGAATAAATTGCAGTAACTATTTATGAATTTGTTAATTAAATGTGTTAATTAAGGAAATAAATAGCATTTAAAAAAAAAAAATACTTACTCATGATTATTTTGCTATACAATTAATTGTAATTACAGGTATTAGTTAATTAGAAAATTACTTAGAATTATTATTAAGAAGAATTATGTACATATATTGCTCATACCATTCTTAATTAAGTTCAGTTTTAATCAGACTTTCTTATTATTTTCTTTTAATTAAATAAGGCAAATATCTTTCAGTAATTGTAACCTTTTCTAATAAATAAATTGTAGGTAAAATTCAAGTAAAAGTTAATAATTTATGCTTGAATATATTAATGTGGGCCTGAAAGGGCCGAGTATATGGCGCTGGGTGCCACAGGTGTCGGGTTCGAGTCCCGGCAGTCCTATGGATTTTTGTAGTAGTTCGGAATATAATAAGGTAGTAATTTAAACCGTAGGTCCCGGTCTTAATATGATCGTAGAGCATTGTCTTGGGTTTAGTCAGTCTTCAGCCTCGTAGTTCCTCACTAAAGCTGCCTGTGACCAGTCGCCTGCGACGGGGTCTTCTGACCTGGTGTAGGTTTTCTTGCATCAGGGGTGTTAGACATATATTAATGTGTTAATACATATGGTATTGAAACAAATAATTTTATGTAAGTAAAGTAAATAATTTTGTAATTATAGATGTAGAAATGTTGCAAAGTTAACTACGGGAATATTGATTTAAAAACATATATAAATTACCTATAAAACGAAAAATGTATAAATTATTGATAAAAAGGATTGGAATATAGAGGAATATTCCGCATACTTATCGAAACTGGTAGATTAAATCAGGGGTCTTCAAAATGTGTAGCCTAAGGTCCACATTGACTAATATACTAAATTCCAAGGGTCAAGACAGAGTTAGCTTATCATACCAACATACTTAGTTTTTAACTATGCGCAAATTTTCAATTTGTAATTAGTCAACGAATGGTGTATCTAAGGCGCGGTGAGAGGGGTTTTGTTTTTTTTGTCGCTCTACAGTCAGCTTATGCTCACTTTAGGCTAAACAGACCGGGACCTACAGTTTAAAGTAGATTTCGAACCACTACAAACATCCATGGCACCGCCGGGACTCGAACCCGAAACCTGTGGCGCCAGAGCGCTAGCCACTCGGCCATTCAGGCCCCGCGGTGAGAGGGAGTGGATCTTGCTATTTTTTCCATTTTCCGAACTGCTTATTTGTGTGCAAAAAGATTATTCAAAATTAAATATACCATGAATATTTACAAATCAAGTTTTCTGATGAGCAATTGAATTCGCTGCTAATCATTTTCACTGGTAATCTTCATCCACCACTGCAAGGAGTTGTCAGTGGCAAAGCTACAGCTATATGAATCCTATTAATCATAATCATAGTGTTTAATATCATTATGTGAATTACCAATGTAAGCTATTAGGACAACTCTCATATCATTAATTACAGTTAAAATGTTGAATTCCTTTATGCCAATTATTGCTTATTAATTTATCGCTGCTTAAAAACATCTGATTATTATTTTGTATGATTTACTTGCATTATAAATTTTTACAATGCAACCAATATACACTTTTGCGAGCCTGATTGATTGTGCGCCCTGGTCAATTTTTGCCTGCGGGTTGTAGTTTGTAGTCCCCAGGGTTAAATGATTAAGGAATTTAGTCAAAGACCGTTTGATTATTTCACAAGTCAAATAGGACAAGATAAACAAATAATAATTTTCAAAATAAAAACTAAAAAAAAAAAAAAAAAATGAACGTCAAAGTTTATCAGCAAAAGATGGTGCAGTATTTACTGGAAAAACCTCCCACACATTTATAAATGTAATTATGCATTTACAATATTACAAATAGCAAGGTTTAAATATCGAAAAATTACTTGATAATTATTTACATGAAAATTGTACTAAGGTATTATATATATTTTTTTTATTTAGGTTGTGTTTTTAACAGTCTAATATTGATATTCGATTGATTGCGAAAATTCAATCATAAATTTTTTTAACGCTTTGATCAATAAAATACTGTATTAAGCATCTTTTGGTAATCATTAGTGTTATTAAATTCACAATTACAAATATTTGTAAACGAAAAAAGAAAGCTACATAAATATGTGGTAATATTAAATTCTCACGGAGTCTTCCGTCGGAGTAATTCTCTAAATTACTTAGACGGTAGATAAAAAATAATTTATTATTTTTTGTTTTATTAAGAAATACCTGTCGGTATGCCGTATCAGGTATGCCTGCAACGGCCTCGGGCCATTTTTATGATATCCGTAAGCCATAGTTTAGAGACTGTTAGATTAGACATTTGTGTCTGAGAACCAGGTTTACAAACTTTTAGGAGTGCTAGATTATACCTAGATGGCATAGAAATATACAACAATGCTGGGTCAGAATTTTTTTTCAAATGATGTAGATTACTTTCTAGCAACGATGAAATTCAGAGCGTCTTCGTATAGGCTCTTCATTTCAACGCTAACATGATAAAAATAAGACGGAAGTCATACGAATGCGGAACTAACAATTACGCATTTGCTTTACGAAGATGAAGAAATAAATGGGAAAACGCTAGTATACTTAGCAACATTTGATGAAAAATACTTTCAGCCATACCCTCTTTGGAACGTCTTCTTTGTCAGTTATCTGAGTGAGATTCTTTCCAGAGAACCGCCATGAGTCACGACCTAACAGTACAGACCTCGGACATGGAAGAGACTGTATTAGGTATTGTACAGAGTAATCCAAGTTGCAGCCCACGAACTATAATACAGCGTGATGGGATGTTCTACTCCAGTTTTTTTGAGGATTCGGCGTAGAAGCGACATGGATTAGTAGATCACTTCTGTTACTGTAAACCATGTAAATTATGTTGATATACGTTGGTCAATGAATTGCATATTCACTTGCGCCTAGGCTTTTCATTTCTAGTGTTTTTTAATGTGCGCACTCTCGCATGAGGGAAGAATTCCGATTATTGGGGTGTGTTTGGGAAAGCATTCCGATTACTGCTATGGAATAATAGAAAATATTCCAATTATTGCTTTATAATTGGGGAAAGCATTCCAATTACTGCTATGTGACTGCGTGGAAACATTCCAATTATATGTAATTGTGGAAAGCATTACGATTACTGCGATCTTATTGAAGAAAACATTCCAATTATTGTTACGTTATTGTAGAAAGTATTCCGATAACTGCAATGTGATAGTGGAAAATAATCCAATTACTGCTATGCGATTCCATGCCGTTTAGGTGTATTGTAACCCCTCCTAGAGTTTTGTACTTAGAATATATAATTCAGAGTTTTCTTTTGTATTATTTATTATAATTTTCTTTGTTCTATAATTATGATTCACTTCTCATTCAACCATTTACAAAAAGTAATTTTTGTATCTGAACCTTTCACACATAAAATAATTTTCTCCTAAGCTAAAAACCAGTAATTCACAAAATAATAACAAAATTCCTTTTAAGTAAACTTTAATGACTACCTACTTTAATAACTGACATAATATTCAGATGACAACAAATTTCTAATCTATGCCGAAACCTGAGCAAAAATATTCTAAATTTAGGCTTTCAAAAGGTATCCTCTATCGCATTTTTAAATAAACGATACGAAGACCTATAATTGATTAGTTTCAAATCCATTTAAACCATTATCCGAAAACAAGGAGCCCAGTTATTTTCTTCTTCCCTTAAGAAAACACTCCATCAAAGGCAGTGGGTAGCGTTCACTTAATTCATGATGAAAGATTAATGGATGGAGAATGGGAATGAAAAATATTTCTTGGACATGGTATCGCAAACATTATTTTGTCTCGAACGTGACAGCTCCTCTCCTGTTTCGTTACCTTGAAGGAAAAATAAAAGAGACGAAGTCGTTCCAGATATATTTAAACTGGATTTAAATCACCTGAAGGAAAGGAATATAAGTTAATAGAGGACGAGTGTTCGTATTGAAAGAAGGTTTTCTTCTATTTGAAGTGATTGATCAAATTTAGAAAACTATATTAAATGAGAAATATGCCTTTTTAAAAAAATATTTCAAGCATTAATGGATGAAATTCATGACATGGATAATTTAAAAATATATAAAATATAATTTTTTTTTATAACTGAAATAAATACAAAATGTTTCAGAAATTTGAAAAGAAAAATTATAAAAGTTATCTCATATTCTGTATGTGATAGATACACAGGCTAAATGTTTTTATGAGAAATTTTTAATTTAAAATAACATGCTATATCGAAATAAAATTACAATTAATGTAACCTTTTACATGTAATTATGTAAATTAGAATGAATAAGTTTGCTTTTATCTATCTCTCACAAATAAGATATTTAATTAAATTACTAAATTACTGAGGTATATATATATATATATATATATATATATATACCCAATTCTGTTTTTACGTTAACTTCTTTTACACGATTTTGATTTATTACGAATTAGAAAAAAATGTAATTATCTTTATTAGATATTTAATTAAATTACCGATATATATAGCCATTTCTATTTTTATACGATTTTGATTTAATACGAATTAGAAAAGAAAATACTCTTTTTCCACGATTTATTTTGATTTAACACGATCGACCCAAATTCCAAGAAGAAAATGTTGCTTTGCTTTTATTTTTATAACTGCGACATAGGAGACGAGGAATGTAATGCGATTTCTATTTGTGGGAATTCCCGAATTTTATTACCTAAATGTGGAATTTTGTCTGCTTTCTCAACATTTTGAGGTTGGATTCAAAGTGAAAAGTACTTTTTTGATGTTTATAAAACTTGGTTTTATTAATCATTACTGGAATTTTTTTTTGGTAACACTTGCATAATGTCACATAATTTACTTATAATAAAAGCGAAAAGGAAAGCGATTTCTTTGGATATCAAAATTCAAATTTTAGATCGCTTTTCAACTGAACAAAGTGCAACTTCTTCATTTTGGTCTACATGAAGCTACCATAAGAATTATCAAGATAAATAAGGCTACTATTAGAAAGTCGACGTTTGAATATATCGAAGAATTATTAGTTGATAAAGCCTTAAGCGAAGATAAAATAATGGAGATTGTCTTTGAGATTCTTGATCACAAAGAACAGCGTGATAAAGATGAAGAAGATCCTGTTCTAAATGCAGATTTAATTATAGAAGGTTTTGAACTGTCCAGTAAATTAAGTAATTATTTTGATAAACATGATCCTAATGAGGAGCGAGCTGTAAAGTTTCAACGTGATCTGAAGTCATTAATGTCTACTTAAAGAGAATTATATAATGGCCTGGCCAAAATGCAACGAATTATTACACTTATTGGAGTTTTAGTTTCACTGAAACATTGGGAACACAACAGGCTAGTCCTAATTTTCTTCAAGAGAGCACAGAAAAGTTTCAACAATGGTGCACGAAGACGACAATCAAGACACTTCTAATGAGAAGTCTTATACAAGCGTATGCGTTTATTGTCAGAATTGATAAATAATTTGTGTAACTCATACTATTTTGCCTAACTTTCGTATTCATGAATCAGTGACATTTTTTTTTTTTTTTCCTTTTCAAATTATAATTTACTTTACATGATATAATTTACTTTTTACATGATATTTATGGAATAAAATGGGCAACATGCGGACATTTCGTAGATGGGGGCGAGCTTTAACAGGTTGGAAAATGCACCTTAGAATAGTGAACCAGAAAGGCAGCACAACCGGTTCAATCAGCAGCCGGACACACAAATTTACTTTTAAGATGCTTCAGATAACGACGAGTGTGCTTTCCTGACCATAACCTTTATGTAGGTAATCTAAAGCAGACAGATTGGCTACACGCATTCACTAGATCTCCTCACCTGCCACCAAGACAGAAAGGGTTCTTTCTGAGAATGCAACATTTTCCCTTCAAATGAGATCTAGCTTCACACCACGGAAGTAGCAGATGGTGATTATTTAGAGCAGTGGCCTGAATGGTACAGATCGTCTGGCTCTAAGTTGTTCCACAAGTAGTGGATTTGGTATATTCCGCTGTGTAGCTCTGGTGCCAACAAAAGAAAGGATTTCTGCTCAAGATGCTGTACGATGCACTACAGTCATTCGGCGAATACATCTGTCACCCCTTTCAGAGGTGACTAGCGTCGATCTGACCCCGATATTCTGGTGACAATGCTTTCCCATGACTATTGCAGCCAACAGTCGTACATTCGATAATATGGCGGTCAAGTTTTCCTGCAATATCACAAAAGTAAGTCCACCTTCTGCTAGGCCTACTAAACAGTCCCCGTTCAAACTTAGGAAGCGGTGTTGATGCTGCCTTAAACAAATCTTAAGGTAGATCAAGGTTTATTTTTGAAGATATTCCTTACTCATATCTAACCCACAACTCTCAATTGAGAAGATAAATAACGCTCACTGTGTTTACATAACGTTTTTAAGTCAAACATGATTTTCATATTCATGATGCCGTAACTTTTATTCGCTAGTGCCGAATTTAAATAAACGTCTTCTTTAAGAGGTGCATCTTCCTCCAAATTTTGTTTACCTAGCACAACTCCTTCTTATAAAAATTTTATTTCCTCACCAATATATATATATATATATATACATATGTAGAAGTCAAGACATGTTTCTTCACTGTTCATTTGCCAGTTAGTTTGATTAAATTGCAGTGACCAACAAGAAGAAATGAATTCTATTTATAGTAAAAAAACGTCATAACCGAATTTAAATGAATCCGATGGTACTTTGCTATTTAATAAATAATTAAAAAACATTTTTGTGAACTGCAAGGCAATATTAAATACATGAAATGTCAATTTTGATGATATTTTTTAATTTAACCCTGAAATATTTTACTGTGGAACATCTACAAAAATGACTTCTTATTAATATATTGAGAAAAAAAAAAAAAAACTCTATATGGAGGACTACCTGAAAAAATTAGACCCCAACAATATTTTGGGATCTTAAAAATAAAAATGTATTCTTTTTTTCTGGCTTTAACTTTTTTTCCCATCAATTTGTTTTTCCTTTCCATAATGGGACAATTTTTATAATAAAAAGAAAACCATTTTTTAAAAATTTTTCTGAAAAACACTGAATCCAAAATTTGCTTCTAAATTTTAAAGTATTTGGACGCTGTTATCGTTATAGCGAAGTTCGTCTTTAAAAGGTTGTAAGCATTTTTATTTTAGAAGAAATATTTTTTCTAAACGTACAGAACATAGAAGACAAACATGATAAAGCGAAACACAGATTAAAAAAACAAAAAACATTGATGATTGTGAAAAAAATTTATGAATAAAAATAAATTTATTTATGGAAAAAATAATTATAAAATTATTGTTTTTATTCAAATATGTCAAAATATAAAATATTTTTGTAACCTGTGTGTTACACATTTTTTTGGTTTAACGGAAGGGAGTGTACTACATTGAGGAAATTGAGAGAAAGCTGGAAAATTCTTAACTATCGCTTTGTCGTTGTGTCTAATTCCCAGTGTCCTGCAGTGCGGGACGGACATCCCATGAATGATCTGCTCATGGGAGGGAGTAGACTAGGTAGTAATCCGACTTAGCTCCGAGTCGTTGAAAAGGAGGACAGTGCCTTCCGGGAGAACTTTTAGGGTTAACTACCGTGCATTTGTGTATCTTATGGGTTTGGTTTTGGTTTGTCGCTCTGCGGTCATTTTGTGTACACTTTAGGCCCTACAGTTTAAAGTGGATTCTGAACCACTCACAAACATCCATACCACTGCCAGAACCTGAAGCCTGTCATACCAAAGGCCAAAGCGCTAGCTAATTGGCCAACAGGCCGCGCATATCTTACGGGAGAAAACCCGGAAAACTCCCACCAAGGAGAAATTGGCTACTTGAAATTGATTAACAAAGCAAAATGCACGCACTCGAGTTTCTTCGTTTTTTGAACACTGTCTACAACAAAGCGGCCACCTGATTGAACCTCAGCCCTAATGTTCACCAGCTGCGCACGTTGCCACAGCTCCCAAGTCGGGTTGACTATTGTTTTAATATACTTAAACAATCGTTACCTTTTTAAAAGCTGCGACTGCAATGCTCTCAGCAGTTAGAATCCAACCTGGGTTGTTTTACATTTCCCAATGTTGCTCCTAAGACACGACACATTTAACGAAACATTGATATACTATAACAGCTATACGACACTATACTTTATATACTTTAAAAACTATACGTCACATTCTAACGAAAATGACACGTCACATTTTAAATAAAATATTTGCGAAATTTTATTATTTACAGCAATTTATACTACAGCCTGAGTAAAAACTTTAAGGCCAGTAAAAATTTTTGAGAAAATGTAAAATGAAATAAAAGGGATTCAAATAACATTAATTATTAAAGTTCATTGATAAGAAATAAATGCTATAAACATAATTTGTAAATACATAATTATAAGAAACATGTGGTTGTTTACAAAGTTAGTATTTCTGCCTGAGTAAAAACTTTAAGTTCATCAGTCATTTTTTAAAAATAAATATAATATAATCGTGTAATTACCATTGCAACTCCTAGCTTGTGACAACGCTGCAATTTTCATATTTGTCATACGTTTCTTCGAAGTATTGGTGATCTTTGTGAAGATGGCGAAGGGTAAGAAGTTAACTGATCGTGAAAGAGGACAGATCGAAGCTTTGTCTTCAACAGGAATGAGTAGTCGTGCTATTGTGATAAAGATAGGAAGATCAAAGACTGTAGTCAACAATTTTTTAAATTGAAAGACAATTATGGTAAAAAGAATACTGGGGGAAGACCTAAAGCTTTGCCCTCGCGTGGTGAAAGAAGAGTTTGCCAACTTGCATCTACTGGAAAGTACTCAACCAGGAAACTGATTCCGACGACATGTTTAAAAGTTTGTCAAAAAACGATTTATAACACAATTAGAAGGTCTGGAAGGTACACTTATACAGCAAAATTGACTAAGCCTCAGTTACTGCAGAGACACAAAATAGAGCGTTTGAACTTTGGCCAGAAAGTCATGACCTGGGACAACCAATGGATAGAAATTATTTTTTTCTGACGAAAAAAATGGAATTTGGATGGACCAGATGGCTGGAATTTCTACTGGCATGGTATAAGAAATGAAAAAGAAATATTCTCCAATCGCCAATTAGGTGGAGGGTCTGTCATGACTTGGGGCTGTGTTGCTTACAATGGTGTGGGCTCAATTGCATTCGTTTCAGGTAGAATGAATTCCCAAGGATACCAAAATGTCCTAACAAATCATCTTTTGCCAAATGCTGAGTATCTTGCTGGAGAAAATTGGAAATATCAGCAAGACAATGCACCGATCCATTCGAGTAACAGTACAAAAAGTTGGTTCCAAGTCAACAATGTTGAATCTGTGAAATGGCCAGCTAGATCACCTGACCTCAACCCGATCGAGAACCTTTGGGATGACTTAGCAAGAAGAGTTTATGCAAATGGGAGACATTTTTACATCAACAACAGAGCTCAAATCTACTATCGAAGATGAATGGTATAAAACCGACCCCACCCTTTGTCAAAAACTCGTTTCATCCAGGAAAACAAGATTATTTGAAGTAATTCGAAGTAATGGCTCCTACACAACCTTCTAAGAATTTGAAATTTTTTTCTTATATGTTATTTTCTATGTTGGCCTTAAAGTTTTTTACTCAGGCTCAAATATTCATCTGTGTGTTATGTAATATTTTCTAATAATAAAATATTTGCAAATTAATTTTTCTACTTTTTTTACTTTTATTTAAGCTCAATAATTATCAATCAAATGGTATTTTAATTCCTCAGTTTAAATGTTTCCATTTTCTCAAATATATCTACTGGCCTTAAAGTTTTTACTCAGACTGTAATTGATACCTTGAGTAGAAAATACAGTAGTTTAAATTAAAAAATATCTGTATGAAATTTTTTTTAAAACAGAACTTTCAAAATTAAGTTCAAATTATGCAAACGCAAACGTTGTTTTCTAAATATTTGGATCTGATAGCAATTTAAATAAAAAAATGTCAATAAGAAAATAACTTTCATAAAAATATTAAGAATTTCCATAATTAAGTTCAAATTATTCGAAAATAAAAATGCAAAACTTGCTTTCTAGATACTTGCATCTGCTTCCTGAAATGATAATTCCATTTTTTTTTTTGTATCTGAATTTCTACTAACAAAGAAAGGAAAAAAATTAATGAGAACTTCTGTCGTAAAACGTTTTGCTGATCTTCATACAGCTTCAAACTATTTCTTGCGAATAAAAGATTCCAAGAAACTGGAAAAACTATCTTAATTGGAACTTGATAGGAATGGTAAAAAAACCGTCAGTACCAAAAGAAACAATAAATCTCTTTTTGTCAAAAATATAGCAATCAGGTTAAATTAAATGATTTATTTTTATGAATAAAAGGGTTTTTTTATCAAAGAAAATGCAAAGTAAGATCCTTTTCCAAAGTCATTCTACTGAACAGAGTTATTTAATTCTTTTTTTTACTCTAATGAAACCATAAATTATTTAATATTACTTTTACTATAAATGAACTACTTTAAATTTCTATTTTTAAGAATTAATGTACAGCAAATGGTTGAGAATAAAAATAGAGTAAAAATTCAATGGACTGCTATTTGTTAAAAAAAGTCTGGTCATACCATTTGATTATATTATTCCCAGAAAATATTCGAGCAATTTTCATGCATTCTTTAAAATGAATTTTCTATGCGGATAAAATATAAATTTTTTTTTTTTTTTTTGTAAATAGGAAAACTTATGTTCATCTAAATACGCCAATAAAAGGTGATTGATACTTTCCATTGTTTTTACTTTACTTTTTAAACCAGGGGTGGCCAACCCAAATGTGACCTTGCGGGCCTCTTTGGAAATGCATTCTAACTCCGCGGGTCGGATACAAAATTATATATCCCCATATTAGATTTAGAGCCCCTATAGACTTAAATACTAGACTTCTATATATGTTTATACTCAACTGTAGCTGTTGTTGTCCTATATAGAATAGTTGGTTCGTGCAAAGGGACATAATGTTACAGAAATTCATCAGAATTGGATACCATTCATGGATTAGCAATAATAATTAAACTGAAATAAGGAAATCAAGCAGCTTCCCATGTTCCGTGCTGTACATGATGTATAAATATTCGATCGCAGCTGTTTAATCCTCACTCCCCTTTTTATCCAGACCTTTCACCCAATGACTTCCACTTTTATCTTCACCTGTTATCTTGTATTGTTTCTTCAATTTCTTAACATTAGATGTTGAAATCATTATTACTGGTCTAACTGACCTCCTGCTTGAGGAATTCGCTGCTCAAGATACAAGAAAACTCAAAACTGTATTTAAAGTGAAGTGAAGTCAAGCGAATAATATCTTTGAGGGCAAGGTAATCAAAAGGGAAATATTTGAGTTAAGTAAGTGCATGAAACCATTCATAAAATTTAGTTTCTATTCTGTTTTTTTTTTAAATAAACTTTTTCTTATAAATTATCTTTATTTTGTTTTTTATCTTGTACGATATTTTTATCAAGCACAATTCTATTGAAATGGATGCATTAATTTAAACTCCTTTTTCGAATCAGAAAAGTACATAGTTATTAAAACCCCCATTACTTGAGATTCAATTTTTTTTTATTTCTTGTACCAAGAAAAGACAAATTCATGCCATTACAATCTTGGTAAAGCTCCATTAAATTTCTACGAATTAATTAAGTGGAACCTTGATCATTATGCTGAGAAGAACAGAGCACTCAAGCGAGATTAAATAGTGAAAAGGTATTTTATATAAAAAAAAACACAATGTAGCTGCTATTTTAAAATGAGCTGAAATGTTTGAATTTTTTTATTCTTTCAAAGGCAATAAATATTTTCAACAATATTGAACTTTTTAAAATAAGGTGTTTGAAGCTTATCACAGTTGTGGTGTATATTTTGATCAATACACTGATGTAAATACACTTTATTTTTTTTATTGCCCAACTCGTGGCTCAGTGGCAACGTGTGCCGTTGGTGAGCATTAGTGCTGAAGTGGAATCCGCTGGCGGTTTTGTTGCTGGCGCTGTTTAAAAAAAGAGGAGACTCAATGACGTTTCGGATGTTCAGCATCTTGCATCGTGAGTTGGGAATTTTCCGGGTTTTCTCCCATATTATATGCCCATGCGGGGTAGTTCTCTCTAAAAATCCTTGGAAGGCACTGACCTCCTTCTTCAGCGACACGGAGCCAAGTCAGACTTCTACCTACGGGTGCTCCATCACAACAGAAACAGCCCCCTTCCCTACTTCCATGAGAACACACAAGCTCTTTTAATCGATTTGGTCTAGATGTTGCTATCGACCTTGTGGGATTCCACTTGGCTTGCCAGGAAACAACAACGTTTTCTCCATTGATTCCCAGGATTAAATCGGGAGATCGTCACTGTCAAACAATTTTTGCGGTAACAAAATTCACATTAGCAATTTCAGCGTTAAACAGGGAATACGTCATACGTTTGATACGTTACAGACGAAAGTGGATGGTGGGGAGATAGAGTTTTTCAAAGAACTTTCGGAGCTAACTGTCATGCATTTCTATGCCCTAAAGGAAAGTTGGAGAACACGAACCAGTCAATTTGATTGTCGAGGCGAGACATTCTAACACAATTATAAACTCAAACACTCAAACCTAGTTTTATTTTATCCTTTTTTTTTTTTTGTGCGATTTTTTGTATATAAAAAAATTTCATTAAATACGTATAATGAATAAAAATTAATTAAAAATGTAATTAAAAAGTCCAACAGATGGCCCACCTGATGTTATATCATACTATTATCACGAATGTTATTAAGTAGCACTCTATCGTGAAGTTTTGATTTCCATATTTTCTATGTGAGACTTTTTTTATGCGGTTTCTATTTACTAGATAAATTTTTTTAAATGTGTTACAAGTAATATATTTTATATACTATGGAATTACAAAATTTCAAAATATTTTTTATACGATTTCTTTTATGCGGTCCCTATTCTTCTGCACAAAAACAGGTTCAGCTGTAGTGACTGTATCTTGCATTACTACATTAGAAACAGAAATATAAAACAACTTTAAAAAAAAAAAAACCAGAACTATAAAATAAATAAATGGCCTATTAATTCTAAAAATATATTTTCAACTTAAATAGTAGCACAGATCTGTTTTTCCCCAAAAGTTGCATTGAATTTAAGATTCAATTAATTTATTGTTTTTATCTATTAAATAAAAAATTGCATTTGTTGTATCAAAGATAACTGACAGTTTTTAAAAAAAACAGATTAAAGATTAGATTTGTTAACAAAATCATTAGCATTTTTTTCTCTTCCACTGTCTTAAAATATCTCAGGTCTGTTTTATTTATTTTTTAAAGAATTCCACTGGCTTTCGAAAATTTTCACTTTTTTTACCCTCGATGTTGTGCGCCATTGTTGTTCGACAGAAGTTGATGGCAGCTATTCAGGCCGAGGGGCTTTCACACAGTAGATCTGCACATTAAGTAGAACGAGTCGGACGGTTTTCATCTCGATTGCACTGCAGATCAGACATCTGATGAACATGGTTCTTCCGCTCACCGTCTCCTTTCCCTTTGATCATTAACCGTCGTCTACAAGACAGATATGACATACAATGCACATTTTGTGTTTATTTATACGACTTTTTCTTATATCCATTGTTTGGATTTTAGTGTTGAAGTTTTCTTAAGGTTTGTGAGGGTTTCATTAAATGTAAACTATTTAGATTTTTTTTTCTTAAATCTGAAACAAAATTACCTAATTTCACTGCTATATTCCGTATCAACGCATCATCCCTTGCGTATGATGCGTGAAATTTGGATCTTATATAATCCGCAACGCTGTATGATTCGTAGTGCTGTAAAACCCATAAGGACAATTTTCAGTCCTGCATAATCCACAACACCGTATAATCCTGAGGCGTATTTTTCGTAATTACCTAAGAAAAATCTATGTTGTAAATATAAGATAGAGGAAACTAAATTAATGAATAAAGATGCAGGTATTTGAGAATTATGGTTAGACTACATTTTCCCCACTGATTGGTGAAGTCACTAACCTCTCGAAGAATTTACAAGATGGTATCTTAATGTTATAAATAATACATGTGGAAGTCCAGGATTATGAAGCTTATTCGCAAAAGGCGGAAAAATAATTTTGTAACGAAATAATAAACTAACTTTTAGGTCTAGAAATCACTTTCTGATCTTAGGATTCCATTGTTTTTTCGAACATCGTTGAACACTCGTCTTTCTTTTTACGTATACGATGGATAATAAAGGGAGAGCATTACTTATACTGCGAGGTACTTTTAGAGGTAATTACTCTTCATATGGTATGTGGCATGAGAGAAAACGAGCAACAGCAAGTATTCCGATTATTGACGAGAAAAGCTTTGCACGTTGCTACAATCGCCGTCAATTGTTAAATCGCTAATTTCTGAATGCAAAATAACGCAGTGAGTGAATTAGAACTTGACCTACTTGTTTGATTGTTGCCCCGTTTTCGCTGTCAAGAATCGAGGTGAAAATTGTGAAATAACATCATTTATAAGTCCCTCTCCCTTCAAAAAAAATTAAGCATTTGCCACCATCCAAGTCTAATAAAATGCAACGTATCGTCTATAAGTCAACATGTCTTCAAAACAACTCATTTTTGCTTTTTATTTGAAGTTGCTTATGGCATATAGACAGGAATTGAATCGGGAATGAAAGGTAGGATTTCGAACATTCGTATTCGTAAAATACACTTTGGCTTCTCCTTTGCAATCATTCCTGTATTATATACAATTAAATCTTGTTATTTTTTTTATTATGCAATAAGTTTTAAAATTGAAGAGTTCTTTTAAAAATAATCCTGTATATTATGCAGGGTATTTCAGCACCAGATTAATATACTTCTAGGAGAAATAGGGTACTATAAGACGACTGGGGAACAAAGAAAACACAGAGAATAAAGAGGCACCACATCCATTTTATTAATCAGTATATATCAAAAGAGTTGTAACAAAGGTGAACTGCAGGTGCTTCAATGGTGAATGCGGAACCACCAGACTCAGCAATAGGGCATGCTGGCGCGATACACTACAGCTTGGGTTTGTGCTCTTTCAGACCCAGCGCAGTCATCTCCTAGTCATCTAAAGTAGCTATTGTTGGTAGCCATCTCATCAGATATCGTTGGACGTACAAGCGCTGTGGCACTCCACAGTCACGTAAACGAGATACATGTCCACCAGTTCCACACTCGTATGATAAATAGTCCTACTATCTCTATGTGAAATGAAAATCCTCTGCGAAATTCATCAAAAATTCCCATTTTTATGTGAATTAATAATTTAGCGTATCTTGAAATAGTTTCTTGTCCAAGTTTTTGGTGAATGCGGAACCATTCTAATTGATTCCTAATGGTCTTTTTATAATTTTTTTTTTCTCGTTTGTAAATATGGTGCTAAGACATCCAGTTGCTCATAACAAATTTACTGCAACTTTTCTGATTTTCTCACTGTGATTTGTCCGATTAAATTTTATTTACAGTCACCTTTATCAGGGGAATACATAAAAATGTAGTTTCTTACATTTTTACTGACTTCATTATACAATATATCAGACAGAAAAGTACATAAAACAAACTCAATTTATTGCAAAGCTGGTTTCAATTTCCTAGTGGCCCAGAAATTAAATCTTGAAGGAAGCGATGCATCATAAATAATACCTAACTTCCTATTCCTATAAGAAATCAGTTTCTTCCAAATCATTCTCGTCTGCAATGACACTTGGCTGAAAAAATAATTACGCTCTTCTATTTGTCTGCTTTTTTTTTTTTTGCTCACAACCCAGAAATCAATAAGCACGGAAATGGGCAATTTTGGAGGAACCTCAGAAAGGAAGCGAAGCAATCACACACGGCAGACACGAAAGAAGCACAGCGCCAACTATAAAAACAGTCTTTGAGATTCGCAATAATGATGAAAAATACTTTTTTTTTCTTGTTTCGAATCTTGAAAAGCATTGGAATGGATATTTAGACCTCTTTTGTTGTGTGTCTGTGTGGTTGCAGAACTTGCAGACGCATTTCGAAGCAGTTTCGCTTAAAGCCAGTGGGAGAAAACTAAAAAAAAAAAAATTCACGTTTACAGAGGAATATAACAGATCCTCTAGTGTTCCATGAAAATGAAGAAACAAAATAATTACACCTTTACAAAAGGCTTTGAGAAATCTGATGCTTTAAAACTTCATGAGCTTTTCAGTATCTGTAAATCTTAAGCAAAGGTATTTGCTAACTTTCTAAATAAGGCTCATTTTAATAAAGTTTTTGCAACCATGTAAATCGAAATCGAAGATTTAAAAAAAAAAAAAAAAATCGATATTTTTATTAAAATTCATTTCTTTGGTTCTTTAAGAGCCGGGAAAGAATTTTTGAAATACCTAACACCTCAAAATAAAGAATATAAGTGACAACATGAAGTTTAAGTAATATTTCAAAAATATTACTCGAAATTTCATGTTGCATTTCAGAAGAACAACTCGAACGACTATTTTGCAAAATGGCAGTAGAAAAAAAAAAATTAATTTTCTTAAAACGAAAAAAAAAAAAAAAAATGATTAAGTGGAATTTTGATTTCACTGAAAAAATAGTACATGTCTGGTATTTTTAAGGAAACTTTCACGAAGAAAAGTAATTATTTAAGAAAGCATATTTTATTATTTTAATTAATCGATGGCTTGATTCGTCCTCAATGGTAAAGTCCACAGATTCCGTGCAAAAGGGTTCAGGTTCAAATCCGATATCAGCGTTACATTGCAGTCATTACTTTCAAGAACAAGGAAGATTTGATGGTGTCTGAGTTTATGTAAGTGTCTTAATCAGACAATAAGCCGCCATAGTGGAAGTTATCAGAATTTTCTTTCATAAAACACTACTACTACTACTACTACTACACTACTACACTACACAACATCACTGTGCCTAGAGCTGAGTTGCCCCTTTAAAGTTTAGGGAAATAATGTGGATGAGAGGATGCCTGATTGGGCTCTTGACACTCTGCAGTCATATGAGACCGGGACCCTAAAGGGATTCCGAACCCCTACACCCATGGTACCGCCAAAGACTCGAACCCGAAACCTGTGGCACCGAGTACCAGAGCGCGAGACACTCGGCCATTCAGGCCTCAACTTCCATAACTTCCAAATGACAACACACAAATGAGGGGATGTTATTTTGGAAAACAGCAATGTTCTCCCATGGATTTTGTGGATTGGTTTTAATAAGCAGCGTTGCGGGGCTCAGCGTAATTCAAAATACAGGGACCTGTGCAGTGCTTTAAAAAGACCAAGCTGTCTAAGTGTTTGCCAGCTGCATTAGAAAAAAATAAAACTCAATTTTGTGGAATGGTTTAGTAAGCATAGTTGAAAATACGCCATCGATTTTAATCTTATAAAAGTGAAAAACGTGTGATTTATTATTGATCAAATATTTAATTTCTAATAATAATTTATAAAATATATTCTTCAGTAATTCTAATAAAACATGTGGAAATAAATTGTTAAAAATTTGTCAATAAATGTTATTTATTTTTAGGATAGTTCTACTTTTAAATTGCATTATTTAATTGTAGCTTCACTTATATTTAAAACTTCAGTAACCTATTCTGTAACTAACCTTTATGAAAAAAAAAAAAGAGAGAAACATTTTCATTCATTTTCAACAATGCAGTTTCTGTGACAATGACAATGGAAAAAAAAATTTCCAGTAGAAAACTTTTTCTAATTAAATGTTGGAATACTTTATTTTATAAAGAAAAAAAAAAAAAATGCGCTCTCATATTAAATAAATTGTTTTGTTAATTAAAAACAAAATTTTCTCTGAAATTACAATTTCCTCCAATTACGTATCCTTCGATGATTGCTTTTTAAGTAAGTGAGCAAACAAGATTCGGTATACAGCTTCACTATTCTATTTAGAGTGGATGGATATTTAACTTTCATATTTAATCATTTTTCACTTGTTTAATTGAAATTCTAGCATTAATAAAAATTAAATACAGCGGAATTGTAATTAAAATTATTTTTGATTCAGCAAAATAAAAATTAAATACAACGAAATTGTAATTAAAAATTATTTTTGATTCACGTGAGTTTCAAAGATCTTGTAAGACGAAAAATTTTTTTCTTTAAATATTTTTAATAGTCAAAATATTTCTTTCAAGAAAAAATATTTTATTAAACAACAAAAATGTTTTATTATTTAAAACGATAGATGTAATTAAAAATTAAAAAATCTTTTCGTTTTTTTAACTGAATTTGATTAGTATTAAATAAATGTTCTTTCAAAAATGAGAGTAAATTTAATATTTTTTTACATATAAATGGGTAATAACATTCAGTTGTAATGAGAAAAGTTAATTAAGAAATCTGCTTTTACAACTTTTGATACAAAGTTTTAAATAAGTATTTTAATTGAATTCGATGAAACAAAAATTTTATTAATTTTTTTTAATAATCAATTTTTAATAACATTTAATGTAAATTGAATATCATAATGATCAATCATTTCATGACAAATACAAGGTGACAATAGTCATGGAACAAACCATGAAGGATAGTACAGTTACAAAAACATATACTTTGTATAGGATGGTAAGGTCGGAAGTGATGCGTTGAGTCCCAAGCAACATCATTGCAAAGTGCTTCTTTGAAACAATGCTTACAATAAATGCTCAAATTCGTTACCACCCACAGTAATATATGCTTGGTAGTGTCGAAGTAGCAATTGGCGAACAATTCCAAAAGATGCCAGGCACTATAGAGAAGCACGTTTGAAAGACGTAATAGATAAACGAATAACACGTCGATAGTCGAGGTCTTACTGGATTTGGTTTGTCGCTCTACGGCCATTTTATGCACACTTTGGACTTTTAGACCGGGAACTATAGTTTAATGTGGATTCTGAGCTACTCACAAACATCCATGGCACCGCCAGGATTAGAACCGGAAGCCCGTGGTACCAAAGGCCACAGCGTTAGCCGATTGGCCATCAGGCCACCGGTCTTGTAGAAGTTCCGGTATTTTACTGCAAGTACAGATAAAGAATAAAACAGAGTGCACCTTGGGATTGCCAGACAGAAAGCTTAGCTGTTGCGAGAAATTCGGTCAAAACTATGTTCGTTCCTCAATGCGTCACTTCCGACCCTACATTACTAAATAAAAAAAATGTGGGTTTAGTTTGCTGTACCATCCTTCAAACTTTCTCTCAAGACTATTTACTCACTATATAATTAGTTTTTCATAAAATTACAGAAAGAAATATACTTCAATTTTTTTGTAGGAAATAATATTTTTTATCAGAAAGTAATGTCAGATAAGCGAAATGCAATTTTCAAGTATCATAGCAAATTAAATTGAGTATCGCAATTGTATAAAAAAATGTAAAATGACGTAACGGTCTTATTTTTACCATGTTAGTGTTGAAATGAAGAGCCTATACAAAGACGCTCTGAATTTCCTCGTTCCTAGAAAGTCATCTACATCATTTGAAAAAAAATCTGACTTCTGAATTGTTGTATATTTTTATGCCATCTAGGTGTAATCTAGCACTCTAAAGTTTGTAAACCTGGTTCTCAGACACAAATGTCTAATCTATTACCACATATATATGTAACTTTCTTTTTAACTTTCTTTTTCGTTTCAAATATTGTAATTGTGAATTTAATAACACTAATGATTACCAAAAGATGCTTAATACAGTGTTTTATTGATCAAAGCGCTAAAAAAATGAAAGAATTTTGCAATCAATCGAATTTCAATATATCAAAATAAAAAAATATATGTATTACCTTAGTACAATTTTCAATGTAAATAATTACCAAGTAATTATTTTTCGATATTTAAACCTTGCTATTTTAATATTGTAAATGTATAATTACATTTATAAATGTGTGGGAGGTTTTTCCAGTAAATACTGCACCATCTTTTGCTGATAAACTTTGACGGTCATTTTTTTTTTTAGTTTTTATTTTGAAAATTATTATTTGTTTGTCTTGCCCTATTTGATTTGTGAAATAATCAAACGTTCTTTGACTAAAACATTTAACCCTGGGGACGTAAAAAATGACGCGCTATGACGCGGACACGAAAATAAATGTACATATTTTCAAAGGAAATGAAATCCTAGCTTTTCATTTCATAATAATCCTATTAACGAATTTTTGTCCTATATAAAGCTCCTGCATGCCTGCTGTTGGTGATGGATCTGCGAAAATTGACTATTTCAGGAATGGACACCACTTTAGTGTCTTAACAGGACTGGAGAAGGCCAATGTAGAACGAAATCTCAGAAGTAGTCTGTGAGGTGTTTTCTCGTTTGCCTCTTAAGGACTATCCGATTTAAAGATTTTTCGTGCTCCTTTTGGGTGTTCTTTGTGTTTCGAATGTAGTTCGTTTAATTGAGAAGCCCAGCGTGAAAAACACCCAATATTCCAGACTCCATGAGAATGATATTCAACAGCAAAAAGAAACCAGCACACATTAAGAATATTCTATAAGTGCTTTAATATTCAACTGCAAATGCTTCAAGTTTCTGTTCATATTTTTTGGAAATAATCTTTTAATGCAACATATGAAAATGCTAATCAGTTTTAATTCAACCCGTAATTCGTCCTACCTGGTCGAAGGTAAAGCTCCCATTCTAGATATGTGATATATTGGCTACTATATCAAACATTCTGCCCAAATGTGTCGGTTTGGTATTAAATCAGTTATCGAAGTTCAGTTTGTCGGTATAGCAGTCACCTAATGGTCTCCCAGATGGCTCAATCAAACATCTCCCATTTGACTGTCCAGTTATAGTTCAGTAAAAGGAATGACAAATGTATACATTATACGTTGATATAATGCATATATTTGTATTATTATATAATACAAATTTATAAAACACAAAGCAATTACCTGTTTTTTAGTATTTGTTTATATTTCATATATATTTTTCAGTGCAAAAGATTATAATTATTATTTATAAAATTAATTATAAAAAATATTATATACAAATCAATGGGAGAATGACAAATTGTGTATGTTAAGAAATTATAAACGATTCATTGAGTATGAAGTTCAATCATTGATTCAAGTCAAGAGCCCTATTGAACTATTTTTCAGTATAAACAAAGCTACGAATCCCATACAAAACAATGGGAGATGTCAAAACGGGTTGCTGATGTAAAACCTGTCTCGTGGCGATTATATGGACTTCAAAATGCAAACTTATTTTATTTTATTACTACTGCATAGATGGAACTAAGCTGGGTCTTAAATTGCTTATAAATGGTACTTGTACTTGGTTTCCAAATCATTTCACAATTTTTTTTTTTGACGAAGGCAAATTCAACTTTATTAGTGGACAACAAGAAATATATTGACACATATTCCAGAGGAAAATAAATAATAATAAGTGAAGCTCATAACTTTATTTTCCGTGTTAAAATAAATTAGATTATAAGGAAAAATTCAATTTGTTTGCTAGAATAATCAGTAGATTGAAATTTTTTTATATAAATTTTTCTTAGATATCTTTTTTTGTCATTTAAACAACTTAAATAAAGAATATAAAGTAAGGATTTAGTATTTTCTTTCTCTTTAAGATGTATTTTATAATATATTAATAATAAAAAATATTTCACGCAGTATGCATAAGAAACTCTTCTAGGTAAAACTTCTATAAGCGCTCACAATTTTTTATCTTGTTAGGCATATTAAGTTAATTTTTTTTTTTGTAAATATAAGACCTTTTAAGAAAATTCTTTAAGCATTTGAGGTTTTTTATCATTGAAAAGTATATTACTTTTTATGATTTTCATTTGATTCTTTCTTGAATCAATTTTACTTTCATCACATGATTTAATATTTTAAGTGCCCCAAAAAATGCTTTGATCAGCAATTTGAAGATTCTTTTTCTTCTAGAGGCAGTTGAAAAAAAAAAATTGACAGAATATTCATAATCTTTCAGACTTCGATGAAAGCACGGTATATGGAACTTGCTGTTGTCTTTGCTAATTGTATAAGTAAACATTCAAACATTAAATTTTTTCCCTTTGTTTTTTTGTTAAAGATATCTTGCTATTGATTTTATTAAGTAACTTTTTTTGATACTGGTGTTTTTGATGAATCGACACTGGTTCGGTGTGAATCGCGAATTGAATATATTCATTTATTTTTATTTTCTATGCATCGCAGACCGTTTCCACTATCAAAAGCTCCTTAAAAGCAATTGATCACTTTTTATCGTTCGGTAATTACCTTACAGAAAATTCAAGGGATAAGTGACTTCTGAATTGTATGTAGTATGTAAGAAAGCAAGGAAAATTACCATCAGGTTTTTGTCTGATTCGATTTTATGCTTTCTGCTCACTAAAACCGGTACAGTTAAGTACTACCCACTGATGATTTATAACCACCAAAACATGGTTTGGTTCCCTCGGAGATCTATGTGTAACATGTGTGATCAATGTGCATTTTTATATATATCATAGATCTATTCCACTAAATATAATATTATTTGGAAGGTAATAATTCACCTATCAACGATGGGTAAATGTTTTCAAAAAGAGAACTTTCAAGTGAAGTTTGGGACCTTGCATGTGGTACTGTTAAACTATCATTCAGACAGCTTCATTATTGATAGGCGAAGCTATTCCATTTGCTATCGATGCTCCTTATTTCCAAAACAAGTTCCTACTAATACACCATATCACATCACCGTGCCTAGAGCTGAGTTGCACCTATACAGTTTGGGAAGGAAGTGGGTGAGAAGTCTGATTGGGCTCTGTGACGCTCTACGGTCATATTAGACCGAGATCTACGGATTAAAGTGGATTCCGAACCACTACAAACAACCATGGTAATCCTACTACTACACCACATCACATCACTGTGGCTAGAGCTGAGTTGCCCCTTTACAGTTTGGGAATGATGTGGGTGAAAAGTCTGATTGGGCTCTGTGACGCTCTACGGTCATATTAGACCGAGATCTACGGATTAAAGTGGATTCCGAACCAGTACAAACATCCATGGCACCACCAGGACTCGAATCTTAAACCTGTGGCACCAAGCGCTAGTCACTCGAACATCAGTCCCTTATCCCTTCTTTAATATCATTTAATGTAAATTGAATATCATTATGATCCTTTTATTTTATGACAAATACAGGGTGATTCAATGGCACGAACTCTGAAGGATAATACAAGTTACAAAAAGCATACACTTTGTATAGGAATGCAGAGTCGGTAGTGACGCGTTGAGTCACGATCACAAACTACATCATTGCAAAATGCTTTTTTGTTTCAATGTTTGCAATGAATGCTCAAAATTGTGTGTACCCGGGGTATACACGTGTGTAGGAGTGGGGGTAGGGCAAAAAATTTCCGACTACTGATTTTCGAATCTGATTCTTTACAGTAATTTTGTGTACTATGACCTTTACTAATGGACTTAGAAATAAATTCAATAATTTTCATTGAATTCCTACTTGTGAAAATAGTTTTTGCATTAAAAAATTACTTTTACATCATTAAAGGTGAAGTATTTTGTGGTATCATTTTATATCATCTGTATCATTATAATATCATTTGTACTTCAAGTATACTTACAAAAAATATACATATGTTTTATAAAAATAACAGCTTTAAATTAACAGGTGCCAAATTATCTTAAGAAAAAGAAAATTTTACGTTTCAATCCCAAAAAATCTATATTTAGAATACCTTAAATCCTATTTGTTGTTAAAAGCTGAAAAGCTTCTGTAAAATCTTCTGTCATTTTTGAATTTAAATAAACCTTATAGCTTGCGAAAAGTCTCTCAACACTTACATGAGATGTGAAGTGTTCAGACACTTACTTGGGAAGTAACTGTCTTTGTCAGTTGTATTATTAAAGGATACAGTTGAATTGCCTCTTTAACATTTAATTTTAGATTTAGATCAATATTATAAATTTCTTCTAAAACACTGAGTATATGATCTGAAATGAGTCTTTCAAAGTTTCATTCATGTTAGAAATCTTTCGGCGGTTCGTTGCTTTTACTTCATTATCAGGATGTACTTAAAAACCACTTCTTCATCTGTGTTTGTAAACAGTCAGGCTTGTTAGGACGTCAACTAAATTTTGAGGAGTTAAATTTTTTGAATTTTTAATCTTATTCATCTCGATGCGATCAGCAAAATCACAAATTACATACTTATCTTTCTCAATCTGTTATTCACTCAAAGTTATTCTACATTTTGAGTCCACATGTATTTTAGCTAGTTAATTATTAACGAGCGAAGTGTCTTTTCTTAATATAAAATTTATGATGTATTCTGCTAAAATCCCGTCATTTGATACATTGAAAATTGCTCATTTACAATCTCTGCTAAAATTGTCAGGTGTCATATCTTCTGTTAGAAATTATTTTGTAATCATATAAAATTCAATTATTCCAGTCAATAACCACCATTATAACAAAAGGATTTTCTATATTTCTAAGAGCTGGCTTTATTTTTAGAAGGCGGCAAATCATAATATATTCCTCCAACATATTTCTTGATCAACTGCATCAAAGCATCAACTGCAACTTTCTTTGCACGTCGTTTTAAAATGGATCTAATCTTTGGGAATTGCTGCAGATACTTGTATACCACGTAATTTAGACGTAACAGTAGTAATGTATTTTTACTTTTAGGTCACCACAAATAGCAATTTTCAATGTATAGATTACACATCCCATATGTGATATTTCAAAATAAAAATTTCAATGAAACCATTTATGATAATATTCGTAAACCTCTATATTAGCAGATTCTTCTTTTCTAATAGTAATACCAAAAACGATTATTTATTTTTTTAATTTACTTTTACAAGCAATATGACTTGAAAAAGATAATAAAACATGATTATGTGTACTAAGCAATACCTAGACTTTTCTATATGAGGCTATTCTAGGCTTAGGGTATTTCGATTAAGCGATAGGTACTTAAGGTAAAATTATTTCCTAACTACCCGATGTGTAGAAATGAAAATAAGAGGCAAAATGTATTACTTTTGCGTGATACTTTATCACTAACAAGTGAATGAACAGATAATGAAATAAATGAATTATTAAAAGTTGGTTATACTAAGATTTTTTTTGTTCTAATGCAATTGGCAAACACTTAGACAGCTTGGTCTTGGATGCCTTAATGCAAGAGCTGCACAGACGTTACTCACTTTGCACTACCCACGGGGCGCGTAAGATAAGCCACGGATGCGGAGTAACATTGCCCCGCAACGCTCTACGATCCTATTAGAAACGGGACCTACGGTTTAAAGTGGATTCCGAGCCACGACAAATATCCAAGGCACCACCGGGACTCGAACCCGTAACCTGTGGTACCGAGCGCCAGAGCGCTAGCCACTCGGCTATTCAAGGCCTGGGTTATACTAAGATACAATTCGCAATATTATGGACTCTTTGGAGAGGAATGAATTCTTCATCGTTGTCATATGTAACATCATTTAAGTACTCTTCCGAAATCTCAGCCAACACATTTGGATCATTTGTTAGAGGTTTATTAGATTGCATGTTCATATTTTGGGGGTGTGAAGGCCTTTCAGAACTGTAATCTCTGCAATTCATAGTAAAATATTTTTATTAACTAATAAAACTATAAATTCGTAGCCACATATCTTCAGAACTAGTATTTAATCTTAACTCCATACCATTAAAAGTAGATATACCTGGCATATAGTGCCGATCGAAGATGTGAATAAATATTGAGGAGGTGCTCTTCCCGCGCGAAAGCGTCACTGGCGACTGAGACATAACTCCACACCACACGTTGACGCCACATCATGCGCTGGCATAAGATCGGTAGCGAAAGTATTAAAACTATGAATATTTAAAAGCTACTTATAAAAATATCCACTCTATACGCTATACACGTGTAAAATTGAAAAAGAACTTATAAAATTAATTCTTAAGTAATTTAAATATTTTTTACCAGAAATATTTCAGTAAAAACTATTTTTAAAAAGCCCTAACTTTGTTGCACGAGAGATGAAAAATAAATTCTTTTTATCGATAATTAGATGTTAAAAAAAGTAACGTGCTTCACAAAGTATCACAAAGAAAAGAATAAAGATGAAGTTTTAGGGCTCATTTACGGCCTTAAAATCTTTTTTTTTTTTCTCCATGTTTGCATCATTTTGATGAACGGATGTTTTGACGACGAAAGTTCGAAAGGAAATTTTATACTTTAGGTTAAACTCAGATAACTCAAACTAAATATTGAAACAATATTATTTGACTAGACAAAGAAAAGTCGAAAATAAATATAGACGCATCTTCGGATTAACCTTTTTTTTTTTAACTTTTTATACCAAGACTGTTAGAAATAAAATACATGTGATAAAATAAATATATAAAAGATTTGCATTAAAAGGAAAACAATATTAACGTTGAACTCGGGTTTGAAATGAAGAAGTAATCAAAAGGTTTCAATCACTTTTTACTGTTAGGATTGACAAATAAATCCTTCCATGATTATATATGTTAAGAAGCAATAATATTTTTATTTTTTCACTTTTTAAATTAATCAAACAACTCTTTTAAAAATTAAAATAAAAAAAAATTTATACAGTATATTTGTTTTGAGTTTTAATTTTATTTGATTTAGCAATTTCAAGTTAAGATAAACTTTGCAAAATTAAAAGTTCAAATTTATCACAATGATCAGACTTACTAGTTCTTTTTCATTTATCAATAAAAATGGCCATATGTTTGTGTTCCCAGTGTTTGAACTAACATCTGGCATAAGTAATACTTTAAAGTGGAGAATTCTCAGAATATTTGTTTCAACGATATGTGGGACAAGGAAATAATCCTGAAATTTATATATATATGTATAAAATTGAAAACTTTGTCGTTGTTGTAAATTTTCTTTTCCACTGCGACAGGCTGTTCAGCAGAATATCACAATCCTATCTATCGCAGTCTAAATATGTAGTTCAGAAACCATTTTTTTTAAAGATGAACAAATATTTTAAAAATTAAAAAGGAAAAGACAAAGTTAGTATTATTGTACTATTAAAAATTACATGGCATAAAGCTGAAAGATTGGTTTGGTTTGTCGCCCTACGGTTCATTTGTGTTTATATTAGGCTAATTAGATTGAGACTTACTGTTTAACGTGGATTCACAAACATCCATATTATCGCTAGAATTCGAACCTGAAGCCTGTGGTATCAAAGGCTATCGCTTGTCGTTGTATGTCATCCATATTATCGTGTTGTATGATGTTTCAAAAACCCCATCCAGGATACCTCTTCAGTGATTAGAAAAAGTTATATTCTTTAAAAACTGTTCGAAACTTAACTCTTGGTCAGAAATGTATTGTTTTTTTCTTAGTAAAGAGACATTTTTTATTTCTTGGTATACACTCTCTTTATTTTTGTGTCCATTTTTTAACAGAACGAGAAAAAAAATACAGTAAAGAAAAAATTTAATAAACAGGTTAAAAGCATAAAAGAATAAATAACTGTAAAATAAAATATTGTTTTAAAAAAAAAACTGCGATATTTTTTTTTTACGAAAGGGAAAAAAAATCTTATTTACGCACTTTTTACAATTTAAAATAAATGTTAAGATAAAAAAATGAAAGACAGATGTCCTTCTACTTCATTTCCACTTCTTTATTTAATAAAGTAATTCATTATTACTTGAGGACAAACATAGTAAAATACTTATAAATTTATAATGTTTTTTAATATGGGAAAAAAATATGAATAACTGTAATTTTTGAATTCTTTCACCTTCTGACATTCTACTTTATATTTGATTAAATATTTCAAATTAAGCTTTTCTTTAAATGTGTAAGAAAAAAAATATATATATATATTTACACACTTTTAAAAAAATTCTTTAATTCATTAGTTATTTAATATTATGACAATGAATTAAATTATGGCTGACAATTGTACAAAACTAATGCATAGAGCGTCCTAACAGAAGTATTGTTACTTTTTTTAAAAATGCACTCAAAGAAACAAAAACTTTTGCTGATTTTTCTATTCAATGAAAAAAGTATTGAAGTATTTCTTTTTGATGAATTTTTTCTACATTATTAGTTCCTCACAATACGCCGACTTTTTGTTTTAGAGACCTTTGGATTTTTTTAATGAAAGCTCATCTCTAGCTTTCCGTTTTCAACGTTTCTCTTGTTTACCACCTTCTGTGTTTCCCTTGCTATGTTCAGTGTTCTGTTACTTGCTACCTTCAGAGTTGAATCGTGTCCAATGTGTTGCATTGGAACGCGATTCAATTAATTTTTATAAATACTGAATCAACCAAAAGAAATTTAATTCATTGTTAGAGTTCAAACTTTTTCAATTCTCCGTCACAACTCTATTTATTTGGTTTTTTTAACGAAAAGGTTTTGGATTTGCTCCTGATTTTTTTTTTTTTATTTATCTTATAAATTTCTTCTATTGTACTGTGTTTTCATTGAGGAAATTCTTCAACGTAATCAATATATTTTTTTATTTTTGTTTTTGTTAAGCATGTTTTTTCAATTGTACATTTTTTCATGAAAATTAAAGTGGAAAATTGTAGAAAATGGAAAATAAAATTTTGTTAGGAAAATGTCCAGCCATCAAAATAGAGTGGAATATTCTAGAGGATGAGAAATAAAGCATTCATAATTTAAAAAACTGAAATTTTGTTAAATATTTTATTTCAAAATTGGTATTTTTGTTAGTACTCGATCAAAAGCACAATTTATATGTATTTATATGAAAAGTTGTACCTTACTAACTCACTTTTCATCTGTCCCATCTATTCCAAGTAATAATTGGATATTATAATTCTTAAACATGTATATGATTCGAACCCCGATTGCATCGAAAGGTAAACATCCGGTTGAAAAGCGGAAAAGGACGAATCGACTTTTTGTTAGGGGTGCTACAAGAAATATTTTTTTTTGTTCCAATGCAGCTGGCAAACACTTAGACAATTGTCTTCGATGCCTTAAGGCAAGTGCTGCACCACTGTTAATTACTTAGCACTACCCAGAAGGAGCGTGTAACTTGGAGATAAGCTACGGACGCGGAGTAACAATACCTCCGCAAAGCTCTACGATCCTGTTAGACCGGGACTTACGGTTTAAAGTGGATTCCGAATCACTACAAACACCCATGGCACCGCCGGGACTCGTACCCAAAACTTGTGGAAGCGAGCGTCAGAGCACTAGCCACTCGGCCATTCAGGCCCCCTAATCAGAAATATGAGACGCAAAACAATTTTAAAATAAAAAATTTTGATTAGTTATTATGAAATTTTTTTTATTTGATTTATTTTCCATATGATATAAAATTAAATTTTAATTATTAAAATTTAAAACTATTTTTAATTAAAACCGACCGAAATTACGCATGTCCCCTATTACGCCGCTTCGTCCAATTTTTCAAGCAATCGCTGGCTCGACGATTAGTATGCTAACTGCATTTTTATTTGTCAATTTTTATTACAGAAATAATTATTTAATTTTATTTAAATAAATGTTAATCCACACTAAAGTTTGTCCACATAAAGATAATTTTTGTTTAATCGATAATCGACAAGCTTATATTTGAGTTTTGACAATTGCAAGGATTGTCTTTTAAACAAACGAGTAATAAATGAAAAAAAAAAAAACGATTTCATCAAATTCGATAGCAGAGTATGTTTTCCAGAAAAATCTCGGAAATGAATCCATTCATTTTTAATTTTTCGATAATTCTCCAAACTCGCAGTTAATTAATTCTTATTCAGATGTGAATGCAGACTTTGCAGATTTGTAAAGATTGCAGTTGAAATATTTATAGACTGTGACATTGTGCAAAGTGTTATTTTACGGTGAATTTTAAAGAGATTCTTGGAACCCGTTCAGGACAGCATGCTTGAAAGATAAGGGCATTTCTGTTTACTTTTCTGATTAAAAAATGTAGCAAAATAAGCAATTATGGGGCTTGAAACTTCTTTCATTAGCATAGGAAGATAGTACAGAACGTTGTATACTTTTCAGCTTTTATGTAACGAAAATGACATGCTTTAAGTTGGGTGTGCTTGGTTAAGATACAGTTCTGCAACATAAATCACTTCTTAATTAACACGGCCAAAGAATTTAATTTTACGTTGAGAAAGGAAGAAATAGAATTTATTAAGATAAACCTGTGTTATGTAACATTTATTCATTATATCTTAAATGATGTGGGCCTGAATGGCCTAGTGGCTAGCGTTCTGGCGCTCATTACCACAGGTTTCGGGTTCGAGCCCTGGCTGTGCCATGGATGTTTGTAGTGGTTCGAAATATACCTTTATTCCACTGGTCTAACAGGATCGTAGAGCGTTGTAGGGGTATTGTTACTCCGCGTCAGTAACTTATCTTCAAGCTACACGCATCTCCTGGGTAGTGATAAGTGAGTAACGTCGGTGAAGCGCTTGCCTTAAGCCATCCCAAACAATTGTCTAAGTGTTTGCCAGCTGCAGCTTAAATTACATAAGGACAGACATCATAAGTTAATTATAAAAATAAAAAAGTATGACCTGTTGTTGTTGTTTCTCTAATGCAGCTGATAATACATAGACAATTAATCTTTATGCCTAAAGCGATGGCCGCCCCGCTGTTACTCATTTAGAACTTCCCAATCGCTTTAAGTTAAGGTAATCTCGAAGAAAATCTTAAAATACTTCTCATCTTTTGTTATGTGTTCGTTGATCGTTGAATCGTTCGTTTTTTTCCAACTCGAGTCATGTGTGTATTTCAATTCCCATCCATCTTGTGTTAAGATGATGAGGTCATATTTTTGTTAAGATGATGAGGTCCCTTTACCCAATCACCGCTTCTTTTCATATAACTGGCAGTACCTACTGCATATATCAGCAGCGCCCTTTTTATTCTTACTGAACTTCCTCAACAGTGGTCAAGAACTGTCCTCGAGAGATTGAATGCTACAACTTTATTTTTTTGTCATTAACTTTGGATATTTGTTCATATATAAGTAGAAAATATATATAATATATAATTGTTACATAACTTGGACCCCTCATAAGTAACCCTATTTCCTCTCCTTGTCGGATGAGTCTTTAATTTATTACTTTCCCTCGGTGAGGATTTAATAGCAATCCTGCGAGAATTGTTCTTGAAGAAAGAAACTTGGAAAATGAAAAAAATATATATATATATTACCGAGCAGTGGCGAAGAGACTTTTTCAAAAATAAAATTAACTGAAAACGTTAGCCGCTTATGTGGAAGGATGAAAAAGGGTAACTATGATATGCCGAAGTTATGTAATAATTATTCAGTATATTTTTAGTTACATACGGAAAAATACTTATGAACACTTTTTCTTCTTTTTAAGATAATAACTTAGATATATATATATATATATATTATAAATTTTTAGTTCATAATAAAAATAGAAAAATAAATTAAAACGAACTTATTCGAAATTTATAATTAGTTACAATATTTCTGGAGTATTGTTATTTATTCAGATTTAAAATAAATCAATAATTTAAACTCATGTATTAAACGAAAATATTTTCACGTACCAATAAATGATTTCTTTGCAGATAATGCATTTAACTTTAATGTTATTTGTAAGATTCAAGTTCACATAAATCAAGTTAATTAAGATCTTTACATAAAGAAATCAATTACCCCTTACACTTATGTTATATTAAAAGTCTATTACAGAAAAAGTTGGTTCAAGAGTAGTCAGAGGATTTATGAACTTCAACAACCCACTGCTTCCCCGTTCTTATGGCTTATTTTTATTTTTTGTAAGGGTAATTTATGAAGTACGTGAAAGTTTAATTCATAATACAGGATAAATATTGACTAACAATATTTAAAACTGTACTATAAGATAGAATACATTAAATGAAATTGTTTAATCTGTACAGCGTTGAAAGACATTTATTGAATTATTATTATTATCACTTACAAAATACTTTTCCTTTTAATATTCGCATTCTGCAAGAATTTTCATTATTTATGTTGGCTATATCACTCTTGCCAAAAATGTAAGATATCCATAAAAAATTCAAAATGTTTTGAAATGATTTGTACTGAGCTCATTTTGGAGCTTGGTCAGGGAGACTTCCTATTTTTAAATGCGATAAATCAGAAGCCGGAATGTCCCTATATTTGTGGAGAATGGCAAGTGTATGAAATACCCATATAAACATTGGATGTATTTGTTACAAATGAGGTGGCACAAGAATTCCAATCGTGAATAAGTCATGGGCCTGATGGCCGAGTAGCTAGCGCTCTCTCACTCGGTACCACATGTTTTTGGGTTCGAATCTCAGCGGTGCCATGGATGTTTATATTAATTCGGACTCCCCTTTAAACCGTAGGTCCCGTTCTAATAGGATCGTAGAGAGTTTGGGGGTAGTGTTACTCGCGTCCGCAGCGTATCGTCAAGTTACACATGCCCTATGGGTGGTGCTAAGTGAGTCACAGCCCTTGCTTATGACATAAATATTAACTATCTATGTATTGCCAGCTGCATTAGAACAACAACAACATAAGTGATTGGGCGATCTCATTAAAAGTTGATGAGTGGTGAGTTTATCAATCAAAGCATGGAAATTTAATCATATATTTAAAAAAATGAAAGGAATTATATCTATTAAGTTTCATGTTTAGTGAATTACAATTCATTTAAAACATTTTATATCGAAATACTTAAGGCAAATTCGTTCACTATCTTATTTTCTTTTTTTAATCCACTATAGCCGTTGCATGTCATTTAAAAGAATTTGACTTAGTATCAATATACTTAGCAATGATAAAGAAATTCTCTAAAAACGCGTCTAAAACACGTATGACAGATAATCGAGAGAGGCTAAAAATGAATATTGATTGAATATTTTTATATTGTATATCTATTTATAACAGGGAAACTTGACGGAAATGAAAATCTTCGCTAAATATGAATTTTAAATGAGCCATATAATTCATATTTTAATCTTCTTTCGACTACACAATTGGCTTCCAAAACAATTTGAAGAAAATAAATAAAAGTATAATATGTATTATTTTATACTGAACAACAAAAATAAGTGGTTTCGTGGAATTGGTTTGCCCTGGTAGTGTTTTTCGTTGATTAGTTTATTTTGTTGTAGTGGTTTATAATGTATTGTAACAATAACTGCAAGATTTTAACTGTTTTTTTCATATGATTCTTGAGGCCATACATCAAAATACCTTAATTCAAAATAATATTTTGTTTCTATGAATAATATGATAGTTACCTATATCGAGAAATTTTTTTTTATATAATCCGTCTGTATTATAAAGTTTCCAAACATGAAGGAAAAATTGCGTGTGTAAAACTTCTATCTCCCTGAAAAATTTATGAAATTAGGTTAAACAAGTAATATAAAAAAATTTTGTTTAACGTCAATTCCTATTTTTTTTCACTCTATTGCAGAAAAGTCCTTTAGAAATAGAGTTAAAATTTTCCTCTTACATCTGGCGCCATCTATTGGTAGATACATGCAACTTAAATATAAAAAGAACAAAATTAATTAAATTTAATTTAAAAATGAATGAATATTTGAAAAAAACTGTATTAACATGAAGTGTCACCACTACAAGTTAAAAATGAAAATATTTGAACTTGAGTGAATGAATAAAAAAGTATTTTATGAACTATTAAAAACTTGAACAAGATATATAGAGGGAAGAGTGTGAAAAACTAATAGTAGGAATTTAATAAAAAATGAATAAATAAAAATAAAATAAATAATTCACTTAGTTCTTCATAAATTTGTGAACCCGTTCAAATAAAATTGTTGCTTTTGGAAAAACCGCTTTGCAATAAAATTAAATGCTTTATTTACATTTGGAGATATCTACACTAGTAAAAAGACTGACATATTAAAAAACTTTTCAAAACATTATCGGAAATTATCATTCCAATTTTCACATATGGAAAATCACTATCGCTATATACAATTATAAAATAACAATAAAAGAAAGAAAAAAATTAACCAAAATTGCAAAAGGAGAAAAATAGTGCCCACATCAATATTTTACAACGAATCACAACGAATGGTGGACTAATCTCCAGTGTCAGACAACTCGCGGACACCCCATGGTAGTCATGGACGGAGATAGAGATTTTTGTTTGTCGCTCTACGGTTTATCTTGTGCCCACTTTACGTTAAACAGACCGGACCTACATTTTAAAGTGGATTCGAACCACTACAGACATCCATGGCACCGCCGAGGGAAAGAAACCTGGGTACCGAGCGCCAGAGCGGAGATAGAGAAGACATCTTCTATTTTTGATGGAGCACATCCGTAGAAGTCTGACTTGACTCCATGTCGTTGAAGGAGGAGTTCAGTGTTTCCGTGTGAACTTTTAGGGGGAACTATCAAGCATTGTATATCGTATGGAATAAAACCCCGAAAACTCCCACCAAGATAGGCCGACGAAAAGAGACAAGAGGCTGAATATCACAAATACCAATGAGTTCTCCTCGCTTTTCAAATAGTGTCTACAACAATGCTGCGGGCGGATTGAACCTCAGCCCCAATGCACACCAGTTGCCAATGAGCCAAGCCATATGTTGCGGGCCTAGTAGATATTTAATGTATTTTGATATAATTAATAAATTCCATGAAAAAAAAAGATTTTCGTGCTACAGACTTTCATTTCTCTAAATAATAGAAATTTAGAGAAATGAAAAAAAGATGCATTAAATTACATAATAAAACACCAGAAATTACTTTCGTGTTTTTATACAGCCCCTTTTAAAATTACCTTCTTCTTTTGCAAGTTAATTACTTCGAAGCGTGAAAGTGTAAAACCTTTGCAGCCGCAATCAATGGTAATTTAAGGATATTTATGAGCAGAGTTTTATCTCTACAGTTTATTTAACCAGCAGGAAGTCGGTTGAGTAACAGAAGAGAATGGCCTTATGTTGGGTAAGCGGTTAATAGTGCAAATAAATGCCGCTTTGTTTCAGAAACGAATTTTCATTAACATAAATGTTGACTGACGCTACATTAAGGCTCGGAAGTCAACAATGAAATGCAAAGATATTTGTTTGCAAAACGTGCTCTTTTGAAAAACAAATGAGAGTTCGGCCACCGAGTTTCTGAAAAATCAGCAAGACGCCAAGTTGGACGGCATAATAGGGGCAAAAAATATTTTCAGATTTTCTAATTACAATGAAAAGAATTTTAATTAATAATCATCAAAAATAAAGTTACACGATATCAAAAGAAAAATTAGATGAAAGAATACCATAATAACTTTATTATTTTTCTTTCAAAACTGCTTTGCGCCGAATATATCTCGTTATTAACCCTTGACAAGCAATCGATTCGTCCATTTCCGTTTTTAAAACGGATGTTTACCTTTCCCGCACAATCGGTGATTGAAGTGCAAAAAGTTATTCATTTGTTGGAAAGAAATCTTATGATTTTATTTATTCTTCTGATATTGTGTAGGTTTCGAACTAATTTCTTTTCTTTTCACTACACCTGACCTCCTTAACTAGGGATATGTAGCCTCTAAACGTTAGAAAGGTAAGGGTCCCCGAACATCAGTGGGCCTCATGTACCTCGAACAACCCACTAACAGGTGATGGGGGGGAAGGGAGCCTTTTAAAAAGCAACTGCCCCGTATTTGCGTGCAGTGTAGGAGAAAACAAGGAAAAACTATCACCAGGCTAATTATCGAAGGCACTTTGTCACACTATCCATCGAACCTTCTTGCTTCCGAAAGCAGTGACTGTAACTCTGCGCCAGAGGATTCGGACTTCATCCTTCCTGAATGCTAGCTGCACTCGTCGCCGTTGGGCGATAAATCAAAATGGTTTTCGAACTCAGAGAGTTGGATTCCAAATACGACACATGAATAAGAACCGAAAACTCTCGTGTATATGCTGGGAATGGGCGTGATAAATGCTTAATGTCTACAGCTCAACATGCTGAAAAAGAGAGAGTGCAATTTTAAAAGAAACATCCTCAGGGTGTCTGAGGATGTTTCTTTTAAAATATGCAATGTAGCAGAGCTCCATGTCTTGTACTCTGGGTGAGGCTGAATTTGCTACATATCTTCTGCTCAGTTGACGCGCCACTGCGTTTCAGTACTCGGAATTAAAAAAAATTACTGGCATTTATCTAAAAGATTCTGTTAAAAATTTTACTCTATTTAACCACATATACTCGACAGTATAGGGGAAGTAGTTCTGTAAAATTTCGACTAATAAATCAGCGATACTGGAAATTTATTAGATCCGGAAAGTTGAAACATGTAGCGTAGAAGTGAAACATTACTGTAGATACGAGTTACTATTTGAGTTGTCTATTCATTATTTGGTCTTGAATAATAAATCAAAAATATGAAAATCAAAATAGCAAAATGTTTGTATAAATACTTAATAGCAGAGTAGTAATGCTTTTCTGAAAGTAACATTTCACATGGATTTGAGTTATGACTTGAATGCAGCTGTTTCAATATGAAAGCTCGTCCGTCAAGATCCATTATCAATAACAATTTTCCTACAAAAAATTTTGTGATATCTTTAGACATGTTTAAATGTTTTGTTTCATTCTCACTTAAAAATAGTACGAAATATTTTTAGCATTCAAATAAAAAAAGGTGCAACGACATTTCGCGGTCTTTTTTAAGACTATATTTGAAATTGAAGCTCTTGATGTGTAAATAGTTTTGTGAGATCCATTACAATACTTCAGTGGCATATAAAACAGATCATACCAAAGAAGAAAAAAATTCAGTGGAAAAGCTTATTATTAAGTTTACATCTAAAGCCTTTGGCAATTTCCTTCAAATATGATGTTAAAATCTATTTCTTTCCCCTATGGTTAAAATTGATAAAATATTTCATCACTTTTACCGTTTACTTAACTTCCTATAACGAAAATATATCAACAAATGATATTGTGGCGAATATCAAAAGAGGAGTGTAAGGCAATAAAACAACTGCACGTTAACTGAAAAACGTTTTCATGCATGTATAATAGAAGAGGAAGAACAAAACAGCTATATAAATTAATATTGTTGTTTGGCCTTGCAACGAATTATGCAAATTTGTTTGTTTATAGTGTACTTGTGCGCCTTATTCTATTTTATATTTAAGCCGAAGTAAGCCAAGATTTATGTTACCTTGTTTTGTCAGTTTGTAAGTGAAAAGATTTCCAATAAATGAAATTCATAGAGTATTTGCTGATTACTCTACTAATATCACCTTCAAGTCACTTAATATGAATGTTACGAAAATGTTTGTCATACATTCATTTATTGAAATATATCACTACTTATCAAAGATTGAAAAAATACTTTTCCAATAGTGTAGCAAGTCCTATTGGTGGCCAGCGTGAAGAAATAATTAGATTGCAATTAGTAGCGTCCAGTCAGTCACAGCTTTCAGAAAAGAGGAAATTCTATAGTGTTTCTAAAGACGAGTATAAAACGTTTCACGTAGATGGTCAGACTGTCACGAGGAAGATTTTCGAGTTTTTCAATTCCTTCTATTCCTCACCCTCTCCCTATATATATCTTGTTCCAATTTTCAATCGATCATTAAATACTTTTTATTCATCCACTCAAGTGCAAATACATTTTTTTTTGAACTTTGTAGTGGATGACACTGGATATTAATACAGTTTTTTTCGAATATTAATTCATTAATTAAATTTAATTCATTAATTTCAGTTTTTTTTTAGATTTAAGTTGCACGTATCTACCAATAAATGGCACCATATAAACTTAAAAAAATGAATGAAAATTATTTATAAAGGACTTTCTGCAATAGAGTGAAAACAAAGTAGGAAATGACTTTAAATTTTTTTTTATATTACTTGTTTTTCTGTATGACACACAAATGTGCAGAATTTACCCTGCCTGAAAGTAGTTAATACCAATCAGTACACGATAGAATACACTGATGTTCAATGACAGTAAAAAGAAAATACCGTAAAATAAAGATAATTTTTAATGTGAAAAAATTAATGATATAATAAAATATTGATGGCAACACACAATATTAATAAGTGACATTTTTTATAGTCTCCATTCATTTAGGCTAGAGAGTCTTTCTAGACCAGACATTAAATAGTATGCACATAATTTTGTTATCATTTGAAAACTTTTCCTTTAAAAATAGCATCCGATACTTCTAAAATAGGTTAATTTAAGAATTTTGGATTAATTACAGCTAATATAACTTTTTTATGTACTAGAGGGCTTCAGTTCCCTTTGCTTTCCAGCATCTGTTGTTTTAATACAAGCACTTTAGAGGATGGGTCAAATACAAGTTTTATGTATAATTGTAAATGGAATGCTGTTACAGAACACCTTATCGCCCACTAAACATTTAAAGCTCTTAATTAAAATTATTTCTTTTTCAAAGAATTCAAATCGCAAACTATGCGAAGTGTCTCTTGTGCTACTTTTCCAGTGTATATTAGCCAGTTAACAAACAGAATAGAATATGTCAGATGTTAATTAAAATCGTTGAAATTAGGTCACAACCGCAAATTTGGCGAGCAGGAGGCATATAATTTTTTCTTATGGACCCAAGATTCCTAGATCGTGGTTATTTCTCCCTATTTCTCAATTTTGCCACAAAATAAAAATGTTTATCTTTTTGAAAGGATTTTTTTATTTTAACAAAATATTAAAATAAGGGCCTTGATACAGTTTTAGTGTAATAAAAAAAAAATTAAGCATTTAAATATATTTCGTTAGTGTTCAATTACTTCAATAACGTGTGGGCTGAAATGTTCGTAGGCTGACACATAGATGGCGCTACTAGCATTAAATTCCGAATATTTTTAGTTAGCCCTAACCTACAAAATGACACGTGTATAAATTTGACACATGTTCACTATTAGTATATGAGTTATAGCATTTTTAGAGAAGCAAATTTTGTTAGTTTGAAAAATGGATAAAAAAGGAATTTCGTGTTTCGATAAAAGCATTGCTTTTTTGGCGACAAAAAATACTATTGACTCCAAGGCTTGGCTTGATAAACATTATTCGGACTTCAGCAGGAAAAATCAACCGTAGAGAAGTGGTTTGCTAAATTTAAACGAGGCGAAAGGAGCACCGAGGACGATGCACGCATTGGACGCCGCAAAGATGTTGTTACCGACGGAAACATCAAAAATAATTTCTGATAACCGTAAAGTGAAGTTGATTGAGATATTATTTCTTCGTGTTACCTGTTATTTCTTCAATGTTCCAAAACTGTAGGTCCCAGTCTGCTTAGCCCTAGTGTGCACAAGATGACAATAGAGCGATAAACCAAACAAATCGAAGTTCCAAAATATGTCTTCAATATTTTATCAAGGTTTCAAAATATTTCTTTAATATATTTCTTCAATTTCTCCAATGTATTTCTTTAATTTTTTAAGGTTAATTCTTCATTGTCCTTATTGCGGACTCGAAGATTTGATTCTCTGTCAATAACGTGCTAAGTTGAATTCAGGATCCTATCCACACAATTTTATCTATATGATATTTATTGCCAAAATCCTTTTCCATTTTAAAATTGCACTAAACAAATGTGGTCATAGCTAGATAATATACTGAATGCCAATTTGGATCAAGATATGTGAATAAATATCGTAGACATGAATATCAAAAAAGTCGATAAACAAAATCTGTTTGAATAATTCCATTTGCACTTGGCTTAAAAAAATTGAACTCAATAATAAAAAAATTATTAAATGAATTTAATATGCATCTAATTTTTTATTTAATTTTTATATTATACTCTCTATTTTTTATTGTAAATAACAAAATAAGCAATAGATGCTAAATAATTTTCAATATTTGTTTATGTGTGACCGTAATCAAGTCACAATTAGTACATGCTTGTGAGCACATGCGCCCCTCAGTCATGTTACGACGAGTACATGTGGCCCCCAACCAATTTGCAACGAGCACACACGCGGCCTGCAGTCATGTCACAATTAGAACATGCGAGTGATCTTGTAGTCGGCATGTAGTCTTGTTACAATGAGTAAGGGGCCTGACTAGATGACCAAGTGACTAGCGCTCTGGAGCTCGGTGTCCCAGGTTTCCCCCTGCGGTGCCATGGATGTTTGTAATGGTTCGAAATCCACTTTAAATCATAGGTCCCTGTCTAATAGGATCGTAGAGAGTTGTCCCCCATCATGCGTCTATTAAATTTCACCCACATCATTCCTAAACTGTAAAGGTGCAACTCAGCTCTAGGCACAATAATGTGGTGTAGTGTAGTAGTAGTATAAATGTATGTGGCCAGTAGCCAATTTTCATTAGCGATTGATCATATGCGGCATGCAGTCTTGCCACAATTAGTACACGCAAGGGAGCATATATGGCATGCAATCTTGTTACAATGAGTACATGGGATCCGCAGAGTACATGTGTACATGTGGCCCGCAGCCAATTTGTAATGAATACATGCTGCCCGCAGTCAAGTCACAATGAGTACAAGTAGTCTTCGCAAGTCTAAGCATCCTTGTTATGCAAAAATTATTGACACTATTGAAATCTCTAATAATTATATAAAATTGAAATTTATTTTAGTTTTTTAAAAATATTTACTTTTAAAAACCTTTTAAATTCTCATAAAATAAATTAAAAAAACACATAAAACAAAACACCAATACTGCTTCAAGTGTCATGATCAATATTAAACAAACAAACCAAAAAAAAAAAAACTTTATTTGATTTCAATAAGATGACCGCATTCCAATATTCCCTTCATCGCTTACCCATACTCATTCTAAGATACATAAATAGATCATCGTCACCTGTTATTGAATTCCAATTCGAAGCTAAAGGTTAATCAAATGTTGACTCAAGCGCTAAACTTGGAATCTATGTTAATTTCCAAGTACCCAAATAGCTTTAGGGATTAGACGCCAACGCAGTTCGAGTAACAGCTGCGAGAAGTCTAGCCGTTTTACTGTAAATAGTTTTAAACATTTATCAGAAAATTCGTACTGAACTTTGAAAGGAGCTATTGTGGTACATTAAAATCCACTTAGTGTCCAATGCTAAACGCTCATTTAGCAGTACATGTGAACTGCTTGTAAAATTGGAAGACTCAATTTAGCCTTATTATTGTTTTTGCTAGTTGTCATTTATTTAATTTTTAAAAGGAATTACAATGTTTAATGCAAACTAAAAGATTGAAAATTACTGAAATATTAAAATTTCTTAAACAGAATAATGAATTTAGTAATAAAGTAACGTTTTGATGCTTCACAAAACAAAAGAAGAACCTACAAGATTTATCTACAAAGATTCATCTTTGTGCTTCTGGATAAATTATATTTATTTCATTATGCCATTATATGTCCTTATATACAATGGCATAATACAGTGTTATGCCATTAAAAAATCAAGAAATAAAAATCTGTTTGACTAATCACATGTGCACTTGGTTAAAACGAAAATTGAACTTAATATTCGTTGTATTTTAAAAATGTCTATAATAAAATGGTATCAAAATATTTTTTAGGCTACATAAAAATCAATGATCTAAACTGATTGAAATCCTTATTTAAAATTTAAGCATTACTTATTAAAACATCCTTTTAATAGCATATAATTTTATCATTATTCATCTTATTTGGTTGGACTAGTTTAAATTAACTAGTTAGATTTAACTAGTTAGTTTTGATTGCCAAAAGTGAACAACATCTCAACATTCATCATTCTTATTCCTGAATGTACTTTATAATTACTTCTGAATAACCTCGAATAACACTTTTGTGGAAACAAATTGCATTTTGAAAACTCTAAGTAAAAAAAATCGAGCATGTTTTTAAACCTGTATGTTCTGTATCTTCATGTCTTTGAATCAAATGAATTATACCACTGTGTTCCTCTTTTTTGATACTGAAAATATAATGCATAAACTTTTCTTATTCTTCCTCAGACCATAATAAAATTAATTTTGATTAGCCCCACAATCTTCTCTTTCTTTCAACGTGAAAGTAGATTTGAATTTCAAATTATTTAATAAATTAATAATGAATCGTATATTTATAAATGAAAATGTGTCAGAAATATAAAAATATGGGACTGCTATTTTCTTGCATCTATTCTCTCTGTTTACAACGCAAAAGATTTGTCTGTGAGTGCGTGCGTGTGCGTGTGGGGATGGGGGGATTATAGTTTTAAAACTGCGAAAAACCGGATTAAATTTTTTCCGAATTCAATATTCTTTTTTTTTATACAGTGCTACTATAAATCACGAAAAGTTCTTAATGGTTATTTATGAATAAATTAGGAATCTTATATGTTGGTAGCAATTATTTATTGTGGACCTTTCATCAGCAGCTGTTTATGATTCCTTAGTGACTTAAGTCAAGAAAATTAAATTAGACAGTGATATAATGATGAAGCAATAATTCTATATCTAAAAAAGCCCAAATAAAGCTTATACTCGTAGCTACTTGCTATGGTTATCAACTAACTACCTAACCCCTCAGCACTACAGTTCATTTTCGACCATGGTCGTCAGGCTATTGGCAGATTCTGAAACAGGAGATGCTGTCTTTTTACGGTATAGGGTTGTCAGCACTACATCCAACAGTCCTATTAGATCAGGAACCTACTGTTGAAAGAGGATTCCGAACCCCTACAAACATCCATGACACCGCCGGGATTCGAAACCGAAACCCGTGGCACCGAGCGATACTCACTCGTTCATCAAGCCCTTCGGTACCAACACATAGTTGAAATTGGAAAGCAGGTTTTTAAATTTAATTTTCCCGTCATTTTAAAGTTTTTATTCTAAATGTTTGTAGAAAAACATAAAGAAATTTTTTTACTTACAGTATCACCTCAATAACAGTATTATTTTTTTTTACAGTATTATCTCAATAACATAAATATATTATTAATCAGCCTAAAATATTTCAATTACTTGGTGAATTATAAATTATTTAATTATGTTTGTATCAAAAATTGGGATAAAAAAAAAAAAAAACCTAACCAAATATTTTTATTTCCGTATATTTTATACAAATTAAAGTACATTTCCTAAACCATCTGTTCAAAATTCTAGCATTCAAAAGATATTCTAGCAAAAAAACCTTTATTACACTACTTTTGCAACATCTGTACACAGACTACGTCTTGGGTATAATTCAAGTCAAAACAGAGAATTATGTTTCAAGAAGTTACTTCTAGAAAAGTTATATGTCAAAATTCTTTACTTTAGATCTCACTTTGAGACATTTAATATCAGACTCTTCCTTGCTTATCTTACTTAAAATGAAGAGTGAGGAGTTACGACAGCAATATAAGCATATTACCCGGAAAAATATGTTGGAAAGTTTCAGCAATTTTATTTTCATTTATGACATGCTTCTTCCTTCAAGAAATAAAGATGGAAGTGAATATTGATCTCGAGAACTTGGTATAAGCCTCTGTTTGTTTTTCGAAGGGAAGTTATTGAACTGTCATTGCGTAACATTTACTTTTGCACTGAAAATTAAACGCAAGCGTTTCCTATTATGGATAAATTAAGTATTTAATAAAGCTTTTTGTATACTTTTATATAGGTAAGATAGCATTAAAACATATGATGGGTCGTCATGAATACTAACCGTTAAAGAAATTTAAGAATCTGTCTATGTAATCGACTTGATGTGCGGAAGGCCCGACTCGTGGTTCGGTGGTAACGTGCGCCGTTGGTTAGCATTGGAGCTGAATTTCAATCCGCTGGCGGCATTGTTGTAGACAATGTTTCAAAAACGAAGTGACTCGATGGCGTTTGAGATGTTCAACATCTTGCATCGTTAATCAGACTACCTGGTGGGAGTTTTTGCGGGTTTTCTCCCATACTATACGCAAATGCAGGGGTAATTCCCCTTAGGTAGTTAGTGCTGCCCTTTTTCTTTTTAGCGTCGCGGAACCAAGTCAGAATTCTATCTACGGGTGGTACATCTCAACAGAAGCTGCCCCTTTTCTGCATCCATGAGTGAACTGCATATGTTGTTACTTATACCCACTTGATAAACATCTAGACCAAGTCCACGAACCCGTGGGGTCTCATGATTGAAGGGAAAGGGGTGGGTCAGCTTCTGTTGTAATGGAGTACTCGTAGGTAGACATCTGACTTGACTCCCGCGGCGCTGACTTTTACAGGGTAGTGGTTTGAGCCCTACGTCCAACGGCCTACACTCATATTGGACGAGACCTACTATTAAAGTGGATAACGAACCACTACAAACATCCATGGCACCACCGAAACCAGAGCGCTAGTCACTCGGCCATTCAAGTCCCGTGGACTGTTATAGGGTGTCCGTCCGCATGACACTGAGGAATAGACGCAACAACAATAGATCTGTGAAAATTACTATGAGCTGAAATTGGTATATAATACGGATTACCATAATTATAATGACTGCTAAGAAACTCAATATTACGAAATATATAAATTTTTTTCTACAAAATTAATTAAACAAAATTTTAACCAATTATTTGAATAATAATTTGAATTTGACCAATTAATTATGTTATAATGTAATTTTAATAACTGCAAAAAAGCTCATAATCATTTTTTAAATAACATGATGTGAAACTAACCAAGGTTAACTAATAATTGTGTGAAACTAACCAATTGAAGATTAAAGATAGCCACAAATCCAATATATAAATCTGAAAATCCATTTTCTTTAATAGATCCGTTTTCTTTTACATATTCATGGAGAAGACAGTAGAATATTTTTAAGATGGGAGATTCTCCCTCTTTCTGCAGATTTTCATTCCTTCATTCCAACAATTTAAAGGGAGGATTTGGATGGGTTTTCAGGAGCGATTCTTATAGATCCTAATGCCCTGGTATAAAAAGTTTAAAAGGTAGTTAAAAAAGAGGAGCAAAAAATTCCAATGTACCATAATTTTACATTAATGAATTGTTAAATTTTGTAGTCTTTTTTATCTTTATCGAACCTAAGAATTCTTTTTCAGATGAACCTCAGAATTCAATTTTAACAAAATATAATTATAAAATTGAATAGCGTATTAAAAAAATAAAGCATTTTTCTTGTGCATTGGTTATTTATTAATTCATTTTTTTGTTCCAAAAATCGCCAAATGAATGGTATTTTGATTCAATCTATTGTTTTCGAATATTGCATCTGAGATAATTTTCTACTGAAACGGAAGGTATGGAGCATATACAGCATAATCAAGGGGGATACACGACTATTGATTCATATGCCTATCAGATTGTATGATTTTTTGCAGAATGGATATCATCGTTTGCGGCCTGGTGTACAGCAAGTAGGGTTTTCATCCAGCACATTTTATGCCACAAATTGGGACAAAAGGTCATAAAAGGAATTCACACCCTCCTACCCACCTCCTTGATAAATGCAGATTTAACGTGTCCCTTCCTGTCTCGAGTATTTTATATAATACAGTGTACATAATTTGGTTGAATCAATTGAGAATTTACTGGGGCCTGTGGGCAGAGTGACAAGCACTCTGGGGCTCGGTGCCACAGGGCCAGATCAGGTTTCGAGTCCCTGCGATGCCACGAATTACAGTGGTTCGTGATCCACTTTAAACCGTTGGTTCCGGTCTCTATGACTGTAGGGCTGACAGTCCTACCCCGTAAAAAAGAAAACATCTCCTTTTGCCTCTAGGCAGACGTCCTCGGCCCACCATGGGGCTATTGCGCCAATGAAGAAGAACTGAGAATTTACTGGCTTAACAAATTGCAAATCTAGGCCCCATATATTTCTGTCACAATATATTTTGCTAACACATAGTTTGTTTAACTTCTTGTCAGAAAAATTTGCTCCACATCTGACATTTTTATAAATAATTTTGCAGCAGTAAAGAATTGAAGATAATAATAACAAAAGTAGAACACAACAAGTACTAATATTTCTATCTTCTTCTTCATTGGAGCAACAGCCCCATGGTGGGCCAAGCCTGTCTGCCCACTCGTAGATTCCAAAACATGAGATGACGCTCTACAGACATATTAGACTGGAACCTACAGTTTAAAGCGGATTCCAAACTTCTACAAACATTCTTCTCACAGTGGGACTCGAAGCAGAAACCTGTGAAACCCTGAAGCAGAAAGTGCCAGAGAGCTAGTCACAAGGTCATCAGGCTCCATGATGATGTACTTACTCATACAAAAAATAACATTTAATTTGCATAAATACTATTCCAGTTATTACTTAAACCCATATCTTAATGTAAATAAAAAAAACCAAAGAATTATTTTAAATTATCTTATCTTAAAAGTTAACGAAATGGATTTTGACTACTTAAAAGTTAATAGATTTGAACTGAAATTTGGTATGGAAGAAGAATATATTCTCGAGAATTTATTTTGATCCGCTGTAAAGATTTTTGATTCTGTAAAAAAAATTTCCAAATAAATTCCAGTAATAATTTTTATAGTAAATAAAAGTCAACAAAATATCTTATATATAAATAATAAAAATAACTACGAATTAAATAAAATTGAATTTTTATGTACATATTCACAAAGAAATTTTGCAACCCCATCTAACTCACTTTTATTACAATGTCATTAATCTATACTCATAATATGATTTTAATGGAACTCAAAACTTCCACTTCAGTATTAAATATGACACGAAACTGCTCCGTTAATACGAAAGTTTAATAAACATACTGCGAATATAGCATATAGGGTTGTTTCCAATTCTATTTAACGGAGCTGAAGCCTCCATTCATAACGTTTAATGAAGTATTAAATGTAAACACGAGATCTAATCTCAGGATGAGATTGCGTCATCTCTGAAAGCATGTTTGATTAGAAATTCGAACTTTGTCGCACTGTTTGAACGTGCTGTTGACTTTTAAGCTTGAATTGCAATCCTGTAATTCCTGCATCGTGATTATGTAAAGGGGAGGTGTCGTTGAAAGAACGCAATTTTCATTCGATGATGCAATAATGTCATGAATTGCTGGAATTGAAAGATATCATTTTCAAGTTTTTGACAGAGACAGAGTACGTTTTACTGAGTTTCTCTTGCAGGTATTTCTCTCGGAAATTATTTAACATTCTTCAGCAGAGCGCCAGAGTGCATGAAACATGAAGATATTGCGACAGATGTTGAATCGAGACTATATAGTCGAAAGGAAAGCTGCTTCCAGTTTTTAATATTTGTTAATTTAAATAGATTTCATTTGCCTTCATCATCTCAAATGATAGTGATGAATATTACTGCCAGACATTTCATTTTTATTTACAAATTCCTGCCCTTGTTGAAGAATATTGAATGTTATGATTTCGACAAATTTTAAAAATGTTTTTATTAATTTTAATCTCATTATTAAAATTTTTATTCAAATTAAGAATTTTTTTTTTTTAAATGCATTCTTATTATAGAAAATAAATAATATCCCACTTTTGTATTTTAAAATAACATCTTATTCTTAATATTCAACTTCGATTGTGACCCATTTCTTTAACTGAATTTTGTTTTGCCAATGTTTATGTTATGCCTGTATCTTATATACAATTTCCATTCAAATACTTAAACTTATATCTTTGTATAAAGAGCGTGAATTTTTATGAGCTTAAATTTTACTTAAAACGATTTTGCATATCATTTAACAAGTAATGCATTTCTTTAAATTATTTTAACATTTTTTAATATAAAGAATTAATAGTACAAAAAATTAATTAACAGCTAAATGTATATAGATTTATGTATTAATGTATAAGAGATTTGTATTTCTAAAGTAATTGTGGGCCACTAGTTCAGATGGAAATACTTTGAATGCATTTTACCGAGCAGAAACACCACCACACTATAAGCCTCTACTTCATATCAGAGGAATCAGAACTGCTTTATTTCCTTACTCAGTTTATTGTTGAGCTAACAGTTCTTTTTTTACAGGATATATAAAAATTTTTTTTCTTTATTATAGAAAATAGTACATAAAAATCCCCACTTTTGTATTTTAAAATAACATCTTATTCTTAATAGCTTTAATATGATTTCAAATTGTGCACCATTCCATTAATTGAATTTTGTTTTGCCAAAGTTTATTATCATGTTTCTTATATATTTTCCATTCAATTCTCAAACTTATAGCTTTGTTATAAATTAGCAGCACATTCGTTATACTAACAATAAAAAAACTGTTAGTTTTTCAACAATAAACTGAGTAAGAAAATAAAGATTTCTATATTATATGTTAAGACAGTATATATGAAAAATTCAAGATTTAAAATTTTAACTGCCTGATTGGCTAGCGCTTCGGTTTTGGTGTCATTCACCACTTTGGTACTTCAGGTTCAAATCCTGCAGTGGCAGGGATGTTTGTGAATGGTTCGGAATCCACGTTAAACTGTGGGTCCCCGTGTAATTAGCCCAAAGCATGCACAAAATGACCGTTAAGCGACAAGCTAAATTAAAACCAAATTTCACTATAGCGTAATTTTTGCTTAAAACGATTTCACCCATCATATAACAAGTATGCATTTCTTTAAATAATATTTAACATCTCTTTTTAATGTAAAGAATTAAATATAGTACAGAAATTAATTAGAGCCATATGTATATATGATATTTGTATAAATATGTATTTTTACAGTAATTACAGTAGTCGGGGATGGAAATACATTGAATGTATTTTACCGAGCAGAAAAACAACCCCCTATAAGCCTTTTACTTATATCAGAGGATTCGCAGAAGTTTCATTTCCTTACTCAGTTTATCGTTGAGGTAACAGTTCTTTTTTATCGTTATGATAAAGGATGTGGTTTCTTTCACTCCGCAAATCATCCTGACGATAGATCCAGACGTTCGACCCCCTCTGCTTTCCGAATCATTCATTCTCATCACTCCCTCGTTACCACGAATCTGCTCACCCTTTCTTCTTCGCAGAAAATAATGAATTTCTTCAGTTTTCTTTCCAATATATCAATTTTCTCGAAATTAAATATTGCCATAAATATATATAATATATATATATATATACATTTCTGTTTTCTGTCTATTTTATATCGTTATAATGCTTGATATTTTTCTAAATTTTTAATATTTGATAAACTTTTTTTTTCTTATTCCATTTGGTAGAAAATAGTAGACTGAGTCCAAGAGCCTGCGTGATATCATGGAAGGAGGAAAAGGGGAGGGGGAAGTTTCTTTTGTGATGGTGAGCCTGTAGAAAGAAATCTGACTGGGCTCTGTGACATTGAAGAAGGAGGTAACGGCCTTCCGGGAGGGAACTACCCCGCATCTGGGTGTCATATGGGAGAAAAACCTGAAAACTCCCACCAGGCAGTCAGACGAATGAGGCAAGATACTGAACATCACAAACGACATGGAGACTCCTCATTTTTTTGGAACAGTGTGTGCAATAAAGACGCCAGCGGATGGAATTTCGATACTAATACTCACAGAGGCGCGCATTACCACTGAACCACGAGTCGGGACCATGTGCTAAACTTATATTTTTTAAAGCAATTTATGATGTCACAAAATGAAAAAAATGTGACTCGTTAAGAAAAATAATCAATTTTGTGTTTTGATGTTTAATGCTCTGTTTTATAGCAGTTTTTAGTAAATTTACAGTTATTTTATGATTATGTAGTTATTTAAATTTTAATTTTATATAAGTAAATACATTTTCATATAAATCTTAAAATATTTTGTTGGGGAGGTGAGTGTTACGATATATTTTAAGTATATAATATTTCATTTCCTCCAGTATTGAAAACAACAAAAAAATTAAACAAAACTTTTCTTTGAAAGTTGCATGTACACATAGTTTACCTTTACTCGTAGCTTTAATAGTAGGAAAACTATTAGGAATAAGAGTGCATGGATTGGAATATGATTGTGTCGTGTTTACATTCATTAAGATCGAGCCGAAACGGCTGAGACTGCGACAGAGAGTCTTGAATAGATATTCAAATTCATGGTTGGAGTGTTTTGATTATTTCGGAAAGGATATAAAAATTAAGGATATATTAATTTTTAAAAATTTCTTTCTAAAATCATTATTTTATTATTTACATTTTAAGGAGCTATTATAAAAATTTTAAAATTATAATCTATTATTTAATCTATTATAAAAATGTAAAAAACAATGGATACACGAGACATGGGTTGAGAAAGCAATTTTCTTGGAAACAAAGATTTACTGAAAGTTTTTAAAATTAATATTTAAGTAAAAGATGAAACTTCAACAATCTTTTACCAAGGTATTTTTATTATTTAATAGGTTTTTATCATTTTCATATTCAGCCATAACCTTTTCTTGAAGATTAACATCTTTCACCAAAAACATTCCTGTCTCGTATTGAAGTTTTCAAATTTATTTATATCTTAAGAATAACTTAAAAGAGAAAGATTCTTAATTTCGGAGAGTTGCAAACTGAGCTGGTTCCCAATACTTTTAAATTTATATTTTCAAAGTTATGTATTATTTATTAGTTATTTTATACTTTGATAGAAAAAAACAAGTATTCATATCACAGCATACAAAAATAATTAATCATGAAGCTTTTTACTCAATCGCATCGTTATTCTGGTTGATGTTTATAGAACATTGAACTTTAAAAGAACCGAATTTAAATTTCACAAGAAAGTCCAACTAAATTTTTGCATGTTTACTAAAATAGAGGACAAAGAGGAGTATACTAAACCTGAGCTGAGCATATGAGATAAAAATTGTTATGCTCATCTCATAAAAATCTATGCGATCAGCTTAATAAATCTGTTAGCTTGAAAATTTCTTTATTATCTTTGAAAAATATATGGATAGTTCTAAACTTAAAGATTTCGATCTTGAAGATAGTATTCGCATGGTAAAGGGGTCAACAAGTTTAAAGTGTTTACGGTAAAACTTAAAGAATCAACAAAATTTCAAAAGTCTGCAGTATCGTAAAGATATATTTTTCCCTCTGTCCTGTAATAATAACAGTTCGTATATTAATTTTGTTCTATAATAATAGTATCCAAAAAAAATTATAGAACACAACATTTATTATAAAAAATACTAGATTAAATTAAACGATAAATTAAAAATATTACTCCAAATCTTTATGTTACGTGTTCAGATAGTTTCTTGGGTTTTTGTAATAATTAAGTTACTGCATTTTAAACTTGTAGATAGGATCCCTTGGTTAAGTAGCTTTGTCTTCCCTACAGGAGTGAGCTTAAAAATGATATATGAATTACCTTGTTTTATGGATTTTTCTTTTTTAGAATTAATTCAGAATAATGTAGAATTGGTAACTGCAATGGCGTGAGCTGCTGATCTAATTTTGCTTCTTCTGCTCATGTTATTCTAAATGATCTTTCCATTTATGTCATCAGCTTTGTTTTTTCAAAGAATCACCATTAGCATAAGATTCAGGCAATTATTTCCTGAAGCACGTTTCCAAATTCTTGATGGGTCATTCTGTGGCACTTAAATTGTTTTGCATCTAACGTCATTTGATCTTTCCATAGCTTTTCATTTTTCTTTGGATGCATCAAGAACTGGACACCCGTAACTCGATCTTTGTTTGCTATTTTTTTTCAGAATGGGTTGAAATTCAACTGATAATAAAATAACTGATTTCGATTCAGCAGATGAAATTAGAATTCTAGTTATAATTCTAATAATTAGGTTAACCTAAAAATTGGAAGAAGTGGCATAACAAATGACAATTGCCTTGAAATACTGATTTTGATTGAAGGCTTAGTAATTTTGCACTAAAACATAACTTACAGGTACTTTGCCAATAATTCCGTTTAAATATTTACTTGTTATTATTATTATGGGGCACAGTGAGTATAAGTTTTCTAACATATGAGTAAATTGTAGCATTATTATTGCCAGATGAATGACATTGACAACTACGTTATTTCAAACAACTGCCATCAGACATTTATGTTATGTATGGGTTCATTTCGTTAAAAGGTGAGCAATATAGTTTTTGTGGGCTTTGAAAATGTCCAAAAGATAAACATAACGATACATATAAAAGGGACATTTTGCACAGAACATTCCGAGAAGAAAATGAGCATTGAAAGAGTTATATTTATTTTTTTTTTTAATTGGAAGAAAAGTGAAGCTGAAGGATACTAAATTCGTCTTCATGAGTGTGGGGAACATGCACCTGCTGAAAAAACTTGCCAAAAACGAATTAAACGATTCAAAGACAGTAATTTTGATTCGGAAAACCCAGAGCGCCTTGAGCGAAAGAAAAAATCACGAACTGCTAAAATCTGGTGAAATCATTGCTATTAATTGTTATTTACTATAACCGATGCTTTTCAGGTAAATATTGGTAAAAAAAAACGGCTATAATATTAGGAAAGACACGAGAAGATCATTTTTCAACATGGCAATGCTTTGCCACAAGTAAATTTAAAACTATTTGGAAAAGAGTCGAGGGAAAGTCCTGCTTTGCCCGCCATATTCTCCAGACATTGCTGCTTCTGATTTGCAGTTGTTTCGATCGAGGACATACGGCCTGTCTGAGCAGCACTTCCACGCTTTGTTGTAAGCCAATAATTGGTTAGATACATGGTATCTTCAAAAACGAGTCTCTCCTTCAATGAGGAATTCGTATCTTGCAAGACAGATGGGAAAAAATAGTATCTCACGATGGCCAAATGTTTTGCTTGTATTAATTAATTTTTAAAAGAAATAAATGCTTTATCTGGTGAAAAACCCATGAATGAAGTTCAGTACTTAATGTTATTTCTCATTAGTTAGATTCAGAATATTGATTGGCTTATATGAAACTCTTCTTTCTCAACTTAAATATAGCATATGACCCAAATTTTATGTTATTTTTGCCTCATCTACACTTATTTAGGCTAATTAAACTTTTTTTGCTAAAAATATGTCATATAAAGATCCTTTTTTATCCTTTTTTTTTTTTTTTTTCGTGTTTTGCATTTTAATTAAAAAAAAATCATACGAATTTTAGTAAACAGCGGTGACATCCTGAGGCAATCAAATTTATTTTCATCGAAATGCGCCTAAAATTCCAAACCAATTACCTCTTTCCGTGGGCTAATTAAAGTGAAAGCTTTTGGGATTAAAAGTTTGTCCAAGTTTTATTGGTTTCATGTTATTTCTACAAAAAAAATGCTATAATAAATTCAGTGCAATTTAATGAGACATTAAAATGTGTGAATATTTTTTTTTTTACTTTAACATCGTAAGTGAAGCTATATAGAGTTTGGAAATGTAGATTTTAAAATCATTTGAAAGCTTTCTTCCAAATTAATGACTGCCAAAATACTCTTCAATATATTTTGTTTGAAACTTTGATTGTTGATTGTTGCATTTTTATGACAAATGGGCCAGTGTTGTGTCAAACGATTACGTTTTTGTTTGCAGAAATTTCTTAAAATATCGAGTTAATCTAAAAGAGGTAAAAAACATCGATTTAATTTTAAAACTAGATAAAATTCTATATAAGACAGTTAAATTTTTTCATTTGCATTTCAACCACTAAAACACCAAATCAAATAAATTTATTAAATAAAATGTCTCGTTTGATGCATCAAAAACATAAAACAAATGCTTTTCACAAATATTGTAAGCAAGAATCACTACATTTAATTAATTTAAGAAAGTAAAATTTTAAAATATAAAAAAAAGATAAGACTTACAAAAGCCATATTTTTGGTTTTAACTTAAATATGATTAAATCACGTTGACTGCAACCATCCAGCCAGCCCTCTTTATTTTCTTTTTTCTTTGTAAATCCCCCACTTCATGGGCTTTGTTTACATTTTTGCCCTGACGTCGCACCCAATGATATGCTGTCAGTATACGAAGTCGGATTCGGGTGTAAACAAAAGAAAAATATTTTACAGGATTAAAATATTAGAATTAACTTTCCAACTCAATTGCTTCATAAATTTCTTAGGTTTCCGAATAATCCAAGATGGTCAAGCCGGTCACCTCCTTGGATTGTTTAATTATTACTGAGAATATTATTCTTTATATATTTGAAGTAGACATTTTAATGGGATATGATGACTAGCGCTCTGGCTCGAGGGTTCTAATTCTAGTGCCGGTGGTTTTATGGATGCTTGTAGTGGTTCGAAATTTTAAATCACTTTCCCGGAATATGACTATAGAGAATAGGGCTGACAACCCTACCCCGCAAAAAGAAAACATCTGTCTCGAAATCTGCCAGTAGGCAGGCGGCCTTGGCTCACCATGGGGCTGTAGTTGCAATGAAGAAGACATTTAATTCCAATTGAAATATTATTTTATATAAATTAAATCAGATGAAAATATCCTACTATGAAAATATCCTAAAAATTCAAAAATTGCGCTGGAAATTTCTACGCTGCGCTGAAATTTTTATGAAAATATCTAAGAAAAAAAATTGAGCTGGAAATTTCTAAGAAAACTGTAAAAATAAATTTATCCTATTATGCAAATTTTAAAATGCATAAAATATTTATAAGCATTCATGCAATTGAAAAATACTATGTACTAAACTATATACACGCATTAAATATGTAGAAAAATATTCTTAAATTATAATAAAAGAAACGTACAGATGCAGAAAAAGGAATAGTATTCAGTAGCGATAAATAAAGAAATACAACATCAGAATTTATATTGTATTATAAAAATACTGCATTGCAACTCTATACACTTCGCCGTATTGCATTGAATTTCAGTAAATGCACTATCAAGAAATGTATAAAGCTCCTGTAATTAGAAGAAATACTGAGACTGAAAATTCAGCAGAAATCGCCCAGAACTAAAATTTTCGCATTAGAGAAAGGAAATTGCAACTTCAGCGGAATTTGCTGGAAAAAGAATACTGCCTTTGATAGAAAGCAAAAACCGGAAAGTCTTTTAATTCTTTTTATTTTTTTCTTTCACGTCCTAAAGGTAATTGTCTTAAGGAAATCTGATTTTAGTGTCCGGCTGTATTTGAACCACTTCTAGTAAAATGCTTTTCATGTGAAAAATAAACTTTTTATCAAAAATAATTTATTTGTAAATTTGAACTATTTCAAAATGAATAAAGACATATTGAAATAGGTTATATCTTAAAGAAAACAAAATGAATAAAGAATATAAAGAGTTATTTTTAATCAGAATGATAAAATATTGAAATATGCATTTGAAATATGCATTATTTCTTAAAAGAAAGCAATTTGTTGCTGACAGCAAAAAATTATACAAATATTCTTTTTATTCAGAAATGTTTTGATAGTTATTCAATTATAATTGTTGGTTAAGAAAATATTTTTTAATTTGTTAGAAGATAGAATTCAACAGATTTTTGATATTAAAACATAGGTAAAATTTATAAATTTAAAAAAGATAAAATTTACATTAGTTTTTATTTACTGTTATAATAATTATTCTATGCTTTAATTAATATATTAATATATTAACAACGTAGTTAAATAATTATTTACTATAAAATTGCTTAATAGCTGAAAAAATTGTCTCTTGAATTGTCATACTTATCTACAAACATAGAAAAAACTATGAAACTTATGTAACATATGTATATATTATGAATTTATAATTTGAAAACTATAACACTTAGAAATACAATTTTTATTATTTTTTTTTTTAGGTGCGAAGTCAAAAATTATGAAACAATTGACGTAAGATTTTTTAATTAAAAAATATCCTGTTTTTTATTTTTAAAATGAATTTTCCTCCAGAACACCATAATAGTTCAATCTAATTAACAGGCGCCCTCTGGTGACACATTGATAACTTAACATTGACATAGAGTGTTATTGAATATTAAAAAAAAATTATTGTGAATTATAATGGGCATTTTTTGAAGTTTATGTATTTAAATATACCATAAAATGTATGTTTATTGTTTTAGGGAGCGGAGTTTTCGTTTCCTTGACCATTTTCCATTTTGGACATTTTCAATGAAATCTATAATTTTTAAAAATCTTCATATTTGTTTAAAAAGTTTTATTATACAGATTTTTGACATTTTTTTATTTAAAAAATAATTTTTTGAGGTTGTTGATAATAATAATTACAATATATATTGCAAAAAAAAAAAAAAATATATACAGGTATAACAATTATTTTTGACATTTTAAAGTATTTTTTTCGTAAAAGTTTTATTACTTAGATTTAACTATTATTTTTGACATTTTAAAAATCTTTTACTTAAAATAATTTTTTTAAGATGAATTAACATAATTTTCCTTTACCAATTCTCAAATCATAATTTTTAATCTTCATGTTTTCACACGATATTCAGAATTTATGTTGGTTTCTTTTGCACATTTCAGCGATATTATTTTTACCAAAAATTAAAAAATGTTTCATTTTCTATGGTCCGTAACGTCAGATCGTATCAGATAATTTTTTTTTTATAAAGTGAAAAATTTTTTGTACTCAAAAGTAGAATATGATTGGTATTTAGTAAATTATATGCATTATCATATTGATAAATTAAAAATGTTTTGCATTGCTAAGGCTCAAACAGAAATAAAAACTGGTATATGTTGGTGATTGTACTTTATATGTTGTAGTTGTATATATACAGGGGGATTATAATTTAAGTCTCATTTACAAAATGCTGTAAAAGAAGTAAAAAAAAAAAAAAAAATTTAAAAATCAATTCCTACTTTTTTTTTTTTCACTATATTGCAGAAAGTCCTTTATATATAATTTTCATTTATTTTTTTTTTTTAAGTTTTAACAGTAGGAATTGAAAAAAGAAAGGTTTTCATTCAATTTGAAATTTTCCTCTTACATCTGGCGCCATCTATTGGTAGATACATGCAACTTAAATCTAAAAACTAAAATTAATTAATTAAATTTAATTAATGAATTAATATTTGAAAAAACTGCTTTAACATTAAGTGTCATCAACTACAAGTTTGTTAATAAAAAATATTTTAAATATATTAGAACTTGTGAACTAATGTAGGAATTGAAAAAAAATATTTTTTCATATTAACGATTGAATATTTTAACATGATATATAGGGAAAGTGTGAACTAATAGTAGGAATTGAAAAAGAACCACTCGTTACAATGAGTTCATATTTCAACTGAAGATACTTGCAGAAGGGGAAACGGTACAGCATCAAAAAAAAGAGTTCCACCTATTTTCCCATCCAATTTGCATGACTTTGCCTTCCACTAACAGTGTCACAACTGGTGAAATGACTTGGAAGTCATTTTGGTCCGTCAAAAAAACCGGCGACGTCGAAACAATCAAGCACATTGAACACAACAGTTGCTTTAATGTGCAACTCATTCCAGCAAAATACGTTGTAATTCCGATTCAAAATATCACTGGCAGCCGAATTCACTTTATGCCGCTTATAGAGCCATCTGCTAATACTTTTGGAACTTTTTTTGATGCCATACCGTTTTCCGCTTCTGCAAGTATCTTTAGTTCAAATTTGAACTCCTTGTGATGAGTGGTATATTTTTACAGCATTTTGAAAGTGGAACTTTAATTATAATCGTCCTGGCTCAATATTCCTGCAGTTGTTGAGTCCATGCCACGTCGGTTGCTGCACTTCGCCGGGCAAGGAGAGGCCGACACGATATTAAGAGGTATCCATGACTTTTGTCACTTCAGTGTATGGTGGTTGTACATTATATATACTTTATACTTATGTTTACATGTTTTTGGTTGTACTTTAAATATTTTAAAAAATATTTCTTGTTTCTCCCAATGCCAAATAAATGGACCATGATAAAACCAGAAATAAAATAATATGTTCTGTGTTTCAGAGAAAAATTAATGAAGGAAAACTAACTAAGTTAAAAACATTTAAAAATTTTCTTTTTTGTACGGTAAAGATAAACGAAAATTAAGTAATTTTATTTACACACATTATGTTTTAATAAGTGTTTGACAGTTTAACAAGTCAGTTAATTAAGAGATCAGTTAATTAGAATCAATGTTGATTTACTAAACGTATTCGTTGATACACAGCAAAATGTGTATCGTACCACAGCAAGGTAATATACAAAGTTCCAATTATGTCATCTCTGTGGTGACAATGCACTCCCCCGACTTTGTAATCGAAAATTCCAGATTGGCGGTTGTTAGGCTGCTGTTGGGCAGTTAACAATGAACACACTATATTAGCCTGGAGAACGATATTAAATGTTCGTAAAATGACCTAATCAATCTACCATCTAAATAGGAACTAATTATTAGAGTATATTAGATAGAATAGTTAGACGACTAATCATTAAAGACAATTTGAGAAAACGCCTTTCATAAAATGATTCTGTTCTAGTTCAATAAGTGAGATCGCATTGAAATATTTTACAGTACTATTTATATGTGCAATTTAATTTTTATTAAATATAATTTAATTGTTCTGTTTTTGTTTTGAAAAAAAATTAAGAATATTTTTATTAGATGCTTTAATCTTGTCATTAATACAATTTGAAATCAATAGTTAATTTGTAAACCGATTACTAAATTTCATGATTTTATTAGATGACATTTTGTTTTATACTTTGTTGATATTAAAATAAGTTTTTTTTTTTTTTACCAAACAAATTAAGATAAAGGAAACTTAAAATTATTATTGTAACCGTGCTCTCTCCTACGCACTGCAAGAGCGCCCCTTTGGCGTTCAGGAGAAATGATTAGTATGCTTCGAGACTCTTACCCGAGAGGAAGTACGGCAGAACAGGCGCTGCCGTTAATTACAATCTCGCATCCCGAGAGGAAATTATAAGAGTTTCAGCTTAGAAGTGGAATCCTTCCACGAATCCTTAATTAGATGTCTTAAAATACGTTACATGTATATTTTTTTTTCTAATGCAGCTGTCAAACACAAAGACAGTTGTCTTTTGATGCCTTAAGGGAAGCGCTGGACGGACGTTACTCACTTAGCACCCAGGAGGTGCGTGTAGCTTGACGGTAAGCTACGGACGCGGATTCACACACTACCCCCGCAACGCTCTACGATCCTGTTAGACTGTGTCCTACGGTTTAAAGTGGATTCCGAACCACTACAAACATCCATGGAAAGCCGGGATTCGAACCGTATGGTTCCGAGTGCCAGAGCGCTAGCACTCGGCCATTCGTGCCCCCATGGTGTATGTTAGTTATCGTATGTGTGTAGTGTTAGTGATTGGGCGCATGCAAATAAAGCTGTGTGTTCTCATACCCGTGTCTCAATCCAACCACATCACAACCAGATCAGCTGCACAAACAACCGACAACTCTACACTACTGAATTAAAAAATCGTATATCACATAATTATTGCAAAGAATTGAAAAATGTAAATGAACAAATTTATAATTGAAAACCAAAAAAAATATTAATATGATAATATATTAGGGTGAAATAATTATTTTCATTGGATTGTAAAAGTTCAATACTTCCTTGTAGATAATAATATTCGTCCACCAAATAGTCATATCACTAATAATACTTAAAATCATAGGAACATAAAATACGAACATTTAAACATATACAATATTTAAAAGTTGTAAAGGACAGTTTGTTGTTCATATAATTCAAAGTTAAGTATAGAAAAAAGTTAATATAAGTAAGGCGACAGTAACTTAAACGTAAATTAATTTGTCTTTTAGTACTGCATTAGAAAGTAGAACGTTGCCAAGAGCTTTTATATATTTTCCATCATATAAATAAATTTAATTTAATTTAGGTTGATGTTGAAGATTACATCATTTGTAATGGAAAATGAAGGATGAGATTTCTCTATATGTTTTTAACAATGCTTCAAAGTGGTAAACTAATAAGTTAAAAGAAGGCAAAAAAGGTGTCATGGTCATTTTTAATTCATTACGCAACTCACTTTCAATATAAGACTAGCAATTCCCACCAGAGTGATAAAATAACACATGAAATTTAAATGGAAAATGGTTCCACCTAAGAAATCTCAAGAATGCATTGAATTTTAAGATGGATGAAAGTATGGTATCATGCTAATCAGCTAACATAAACACGAGTGAAATGAAAGGTATGCAATGCAGAAATAATAAACAATGATTATAGACATGATATGAAAATATGGTATTGCATAATATACATAAATGACGACATAATTCAATCCAAAAACTTAATATAATAAAACTGCTATTGTTTAAAGTGTTGGAATGGAAGCTGAAGGGTTATATGTCAAAATTTCAGGCTAATAGTGTTTCGGAATATTTTACTTCATTGTTTTCAGTACAGTTTATTGAATTGATTATTTCTATGCAGCTGAATTGAAAATTGTCTGGAATCAGTCTTTAAACATGGGCTTTAAAATACCAATTACAGTAAGTGGTTTTGAATCTGACACGTTCGGGACCATAGCCGTGCTGGATTAGAGATTCTGCCTAATTATCGAGTGTCAATATAACTTTAAAAGGATTACCAAAGATGAATCTCTCTAGATAAACATTTAAGCAAGTTTAATTTTTTTTAAATTTAAATAATTGCATACACCTATTCTGAACCAGTGTAGACGATATCAATATCTAACAATGCTTTTCAACATTCCAGCAACTGCTAATCAAAATTCATAGATTGAATGTTAATTTAATGGAATATACTTGAATTAATAAAAAACAGCGGAAATGGAAAACTAATATAAAAGGAAACTTTAAAACAAGCTGTGAAGAACTACTCCATAACAAGAAAAATACACATAAGCGTTACTATTTAAAAAAGATATTTAAGTAAAGGTAAAGCTTTCATTTTTTCTTCCGCCATTCTGATTTTTCAAAAAATACTACTGCGTCCTTATCTAATATTCAGTATAAATTTAGTAGGCTCACCAAAGACGAATCATTCAAGATAAAAATTTAAACAATTAAAACATGTACATTCCGCGTATTATGCAATTTTCCGCGTATTATGCTTGTCATTAATAACTCGATTTTATTGACTTGCTAGGTAAAGCTTATCATTCTGTGTTTTTTTATTCAACTTATTACAGCAACAATAAGCTATTCACTGTCGCAGGCCGGATCGATGCGGGCCGGATTTGGCCCGCGGGCCGTAGTTGAGAGACCCTGAGTTACTCCATGGCAAGAAAAAAAAAGTATGAGGCATTTTTTTAAGAATAGCATATCACGTTGCTTCCGTGATTCGGATAGCGTCTTCAAACATCGTTACAAATTATTCATAATGTGGAGTTTTTGCAAATTTTTGTGCTAACGATGCACTATTGAAATGAGACTACATAGTTACGATAAACACTGAGAAAAAATGCGAGCAGCACTATGTCACGACATGACAGTCAAAATTAATAAACGCCCAAATCCCTAAAACAAAAAATCTCATAACGAACATGATCGGAGCCGGATTATAGAAAATGATGAACCATCGAATGATCAATTAAAAACGCTAACTGTAATAACTTTATACTATTCAGCATGAGGTAGGAGCTCTATACTTACTAAGATGTCAGAAAAATTTCGTGTTACGAAGTCATGATTTTTGTTATAATTGATTTTTTAAAAGTAATCCATTTCTCTCTTTAGATTCTTGAATCAAGAATTTTTCAACAAATTTCTATCATTCCTTATATTCTTCAATCAATAGTTTTAATGATATAGTCATCTGTTATAGTACATCTGATAATTTCTTTAAAAAAACTCTTTATTATCATGTGTGAACAAAGGTCACTTATGGTATGCCTGGGGAGTAATATCCCTTTACTTCCTGTTACATAATTTTCTTTTGTTCAAATTTAAATTTAAAACAAAAGAAAATTTTCATGCGCGAACATGAGAGTGTCCTGGTTAGGTCCGTGGTGCTATCTATTAGAGAGTTTTGCATACCGTATTTTGGACGCCCGTTAGCTTTTTCTCCCTTGCGCGCATGCTCATAGGAAATTGCGCATGCGTATCTCTAATAATGTTTCCTATGAGCATGCGCGCTAGGGAGAAAAGCTAACGGACGTCCAAAAATACGGTATGCAAAAACTTTCTCTATTATCTAATAGTGCATCGAGAGAAAATAAAACTCCGTGTTGTAAGTCGACTAAAGCGGACAAATGGTAACATTATATAACAGAATAGCTGCAGTATATAGCAACATTATAGCCAAATATATAGCAATATAAACATTATAGGCAAATATATAGCAACAATATATAGAAGTATATAAAAAAAGTATATATATATCCGAATAGCAATAGTATAATAATAGCAACAGAAACAATACAACAACAGTGCAATAGAAATAGCAATAGTATAACAGCATTTAGGAGAAAAGTATATAACAACAGTATACAACCGAATAGCAACACTAAAATTTTTGGTATATTCCAGTGGTTATTGAATTTGTTAATGCATCTCATAATATTTTCAACAATTGTTTTTAAATCTTCTTAAATATATGTCTTATCTTATGATCTTCTTAATCGTAATCTATGCTTTATAATCTTGTGGCTTTTGAATTTCGTAATTTTTGTAGTATTCTGACCCATTGTTGCATCATAAATTTCTTGGGTTAGTGAACATTGATATACCCCTCATATATGTTCCCTCCTTTTGTGTTCAGGCATGATAAATTGAACTTTTTGAATGGATTTATTTCAGTTTTTTACTATTTTGTATATTTCTTATACTATTTTAAAGATATGCCATTAATTAAGTTTGATATAATACAGGTTTTTATTATATTGGCTTGATTTTTACAGTATAAAATATAACCTTAGAAACATTTCTATTGTAATATTTATCTCTGAACAGATCGAGAAGTTAGTTCAACTCCCACTCCTAGCGGCTATACCAATCATTTAATTATGTATACAAAAAAATATATCAATCTAGTAAATCAGATTGTGATCCAGGTTAATTTCCGTGTTGCTCGGAGTGAGAATCTGCTCCCATGAATAAATTAAGAGTGCCTCAGACAGTTTGATGTAATTATCTTTATCGATAATAAAAATTAAGATACAAGTCATGAATTTTAATGGAGAGCAATCACTTTGCAGTGAGTTAATCTGAATAAGCATAGTTTGAATTCTTGTCGTTCTTTCTTGAGTTATATTTTTGCACAAGATTTCGGAGTTTAATATAAATTAAATGATATCATTTTCAAAAATTACAGCGATGCATCTTCAAATATAATATCTTCATTAAATTACAGTAATTTATCACACATTTTCAACTATATAAATATTTTTATAATATAATAATATCTAAGCCCTTCTGAAAGAAAAATTTAACCCAATTTCTTGAAATCTGCTAGTTGAATTTATAAAATTAACGGAAAAATACTATTTCTTCTTGAAAATGCATAAAATTAAGAAAGTTTATTGATAAGAGTTTATCTCATGCAATTTCTTAAAAAGTTTGAAATATTTTGAAAATGATATTTTTTTCAATTTAAACTGCAATAAATTCAAATATGAATTATGTTAAAAAAATCCCATAAGGTCATGAAAATATTCAATAATGTTCATAAATTGAAATAAAAAATTACGTTAAAATAACATAAAAGTCACAAAATATCCATTTAATGTTATTAAATTCTTACAGAAATGTTAAAATGACTCATACGCTGATGAAAATATCCAATCATATTATTAAATTCCAACAAAACTTTTTCTTAAAAAAGACGATAGGCTCAAGAAATTATTCAAGAATGTTAAAAGTTAATTTTATCTATTTCTTAAAGCTAAGTTCAAGCTTTATTGAAATTTGGATGAAAATAAAGAATCAAAATATTTTATTAATGACGATGCCTTCAGCGTCCTTCAAAGTTCAGTGCGAAAGTAAACTCAAAATAATACAAATATGAGTCGGAGAGACATGCCATCTGCAGATTAATATTGACCTGATACGGGATTTCCATGATATACGTGACATAAAAAAGATTTAATTCAAAATCTTGATGATGAAGGCGCTGTTATCAGTGCACTTTCTTCTATGTGATGTGTGTATATCACTCACAGAAAGCAAAAAATCACAACAATGCAAAACATTTCTAATAAGCAAAAAATAATCAAGTTATTAGGATTGAAAAATGTACATTGTATCTATTTATTTTTAAAATTTTTTTTTTGGCGTCATATTAAGTGAGTCAAATATATACTCAACTATACACTAACTATGGGCCTGATGGCCGAGGGGACCAGCCTTCTGGTGCTCGATTCCCTGAGGTTCGGAATTTCCTTAAACTGTAGGTCATAGCCTAATATGGCTGTAGAACGTTGTGCGTAGACCTGACAACCCTACCCCCTGAAAGAAAACACATCCCCATCTTGAAAACTTCCAGTAGGGCAGACGGCCTTGGCTCACCATAGGGTTATTGCACCAATGAAAAGAAGGTACACAAACTATAAATTCAAGGAAAGCCCTCAATCGGCATTACGAGACATCTGTGTAAAATTCCAACAAGCTCAGAGGATGGACCCAATCGCGAAGCAATTGCACTGCAAAAGCTTGATCTTGTCGAAAATGGGAAAGATAATATTTCGTTATTTAGCATTTGATTTTTGAAGAACATTGTATATAACAGGTATCCGGCATTTATAGCTAATTGCGTACCATTGTCCTCACTAAACAACACGAACACAATGAGCTAGACACGACAGCTTTCATGTCTCATGTCTCCACAGAGGGACTGAATGTCAAATGATGGAGTTACTACCATCACCATTTGCCACCAGAATGCCTTTTGTGCATGCACAGCAAATACATGATGACGACCCCCTTTCAAATGATCTCACACACAAGTAATTACTCACTGTAGGGTTATCTTAAATCACAAGTCTGCAGAGGATATCTTTAGTTCTGAGCAGCTGTGAAAGATGGCATATGTCAAGAGGTGGCATCCATTCCCGTTGATATACCATTGCATTCTGCATCAAGCATAATACCTAAGCTGCATTCAGTACTGGAATAGGGCGATGATCACTGAATGGTTGCAGCTGTAAATCACGATGATATGAATGTTTTTATTTCACAATTGTGTCACTTTTTGCCGTCTATATTTTTTGCTTTTAACCCACACGAGAAAAGAGCGCCCTCTATTGTCTACATTTCAGACCAAAAGTTTACCCTCTGCAAATAAAAAAAACCACTGTACTAAGAATAAAAAAACACTGTACTAGAATCTCCGAATAATAACATCAATTAACTTTTGTACGGAACTTTTGAATTACTCAGAATGTTATAATAAATTGTATAAACTAAATTATACATTTATTATAATATACCTATTATAATATTATCTTTCACAGAATTTAAAAGTTAATTTAATTTATACCTTGAAAATAATATATGTATGTATATATGTACAATTGAAAACTATGTGAAGAAACAATCATCTGAAATTATGTTTAACGGAAAGAATGGAGAAATGATTATTTTTAAAGCAAAAATACAGCACCTGCCTATTGCTAAGCAAATGTTATTTTACCCTTGATCATAAATCTAAAATGAAAATCTGCGATTACTATAAGTCTATAATTAAACATTTTTGCTATTATTATTTTTAACTGCGACTGTAGGTAATTTTTCCATTACATTAGGGCTTATAATTGATTGTTTAAATTTCCGAATTCTCTTTTAGAAATATCGATGCATAACGATTTCTTATTTATGCCAGATTTCAGCGATGCATGAAATATTTATTTAAATGTACGTTTCCGTGTTTTTCTGAATCAGGTAAAAACACCAAACAGCTATTTGAGCATATTTTTCTTATGACAGCTGTCTATTTAAGTAAATAATAATAAGATTGATAATTTTTGAAAGATTTACAGATTTTACTGAATGATTAAAACGTGATCAATTTTAGTTATTAAACCAAAACCATATTATCCAATGTTTCTTATTTTATTAAATTTTATATTTTATTAAGAGTTAAATCACATACTTACATTAACTCTAAATGATGGGTTTTGTAGTATAATTATATATGTTTATTTCTACGATAATCACCAAAGCGAGTAAATTTTAAATTTGCCTGAGGTTTTTGCGTTAAGCACTAAAATGTACTAGGCTGTTAGGATTCTTTTGAACTTTTAATTGCTGACCACGGCAGGCCGAGTTAGCTGGGAGCTCCCCAGCACTCAGTACCACAGATTTCAGGTTCGAGTCCCAGCGGTGCCATGGATGTTTGCTTAGTGGTTCAGGATCCACTTTAAACCTGGAGTTCAGTCCTATTACGGATCGTAGGGGCGTTGCGGAGTATTATTACTCCGCGTCCGTGGCTTATCTTGATTGCGCCCTGTTTAATGCAAAGTAAGTAACGTCGCTGCACAGACCTTGCCTTACGTATTAGCTATCTGGAAATTAATGTGCGAAACATTTTACAGAAAAATTACTTGTTATAACTGTGTTTCAACATTTAATTTAAGAGGCCAGTACCAGCACTTTACGTGGCTAAGGATCTCCATATTAATCTAAAATAGGCCATATTTGGATAAACAGCATAAATTAATAAAGAGGGTTTTTGTTCTTTTTGTGTACGCGGAATTTGCAAAGAATTACGATACATAAAATATTTGACTCATCACTTTGGGTTGATTACCGCCCGTATAGTCAGGTCAAATGTTGAAAATTATTGAAATTTGAGTACCAATTAGTACCTTTATGGTTTTTATTTAGTTTCCTGCATTTTTTATTGCTTACTATTTTTATTATACAAATTATATATATATATTTAATTTCTTTTATCGTTTATTTTCTTGTAATTTCCTTTCTTTCTTATTATCTTTCAATTATTAAGGGGATGTTTCTTGAGAAAAACATTTCAAAAAAGGTTAGTTTTCAAATAAAACTAATATAGCTAAATACAACATAAAAATACAAAAGAAATAATGTTTCACAATACAGGTGTATTGTGAAACACATTATTTTACATATTTATATTTATTTTATTATTTTTTGTATTTTTTTTTATTTTTGTATACATCCATCTACTCTTAATATAAATCCACGACATCACAAGAGTTTTTATGTGATTTTCATCAGTAGTGGAAAATCGGAAGCTGCTACTTTTTCTTTACTAAATTTAATTTTTCTACTTATTGTTTGGGAAAAATTAGCTTGACTAAGTCATGACAGTTGGAAATGAATTTATTGTTCGTTGTTTATTTGTTTTTAAGAGTGTCAAATGTATATATGCGTCTAAATCTGCAGATTACTGTGCTTCTTATCACAGTTTATACAATGGCATTTTTTGTATACATTACATAGGATTATGGTGATCATCAATCCACAGTGCCTAGAATTGAGTTATCCTTTACAGTTTGGGCATGATGTGGGTGAGGAAATCTGATTGGGCTCTGTGACTCTCTGCAGTCAAGATGGGATTTGGGGATCTGCAGTTTAAGTGGTTTCCGAACGTGCGCGCGCCAGACTCAGGCTCACAGAGCCTGCGGAGGACCAAAAGGCGCCACGAGCGCTGTCCAGCTGGAGGAAGCTGCATCAGCCCCTCACAAGGGGTGATGAGTGGTCACGGTAGGGGCAAGGCCATCTGCGTACTGCGGACTTTGGGACAGAGT
>BPLR01013255.1:0-33231 GCA_021605095.1 Caerostris extrusa | reverse complement strand
GATGTATGTATATATGGATGCAATGCAATGAGCTGGGGTCAAATGCATAGCAACCCCGACTAATGCTGATATTGACATGGGTCACAGACAGGGTCGCCACAGCTAGCTTGATGAAATGCAGTGATCATGTGGTCTCTGCCATCGAAGGCGATCACAGGCTGTACAAACTCAGTAATCAGATATGCACCTGGTTATCAAGATTATACAAGATCTGATGTGGCTGCCCATACAAATACAGTGATTATATATTGCTTCCTTCGACAAATGCGATCATATATTCTCAACAAAATGCAGTGATTAGCAGTTCGAGACATCTCCTGATTATAACAAGATTGAGTTACACATCTTCTTTTCAGATTTCTCCGTTATAAAATTCCGGTTTGTCACTCACTGTAGCTCTATCAAAACCTTCAAAACCCAAAGAGTTTAAACTTCTGATCACTGCAACGAGTGAAAGAAAAGAGGAGATGGCCCGATATCTTCAGGGCCGCGAAGGCGGCGTCAATGAAGCTCTTGCAGTAGAAAGTCGTCGGAGAATGATGACAGTATTTCCAGACAGATAAAAGCGTCAGCAAAGATAGCTGTTGAGTGACCTGAGCTAGATTAGACAAGAGAGCCAGATTTGTCACTTTTACTACTTATCAGCTACTCTTTTTTAGCTATTATGATGTTGCCTTTTTTTTGTTTATAAGTTTATTCTGATGAGCAACATATCTTTTCGTTTATATGTGTAATAATAAGGAAGTTTCCGATGTATCATAGATTTTCCATGATGAAGTCAGCTCAGATTTGCTATTCTTTGCCGTTGGCTAAATGTTTAACCAAGCGGTTTTCACCAGGAGCATTTTAAATCACAGCAATATTGGTGCACTGTTACTGGAGAAGTACGCCATGATAATTGAGTTAAATATTAAACAACATGTGATAAAATAAAGGCAGTACATACTTAAGTTTGTTCATCATTGTATTTATGGGAGGCGATAGCTGATGTATTTTTAACGATCTTTATATGTTTCAAATGAAACTATTTCCCTCGTCATTTACTGATGGCTGGAGCTCGAATGGCCGAGCGCGCGAAAATCATGCTATCCGCCTGGTGCCATGGATGTTTGTAGTGGTTCAACCACTTTGACTGCAGGCAGTTCCAACAGGGACCGTAGGGCGTCCGTGGTTTAGCTTTGTCGAACCCCCGGGTAGCGCTGGGCGCACTGCGCATTCCCATGCTAAGGCATCAAAAGACACTGTCTGGGTATTTGCCAGCTGCCAGAAAATCATGCCTGTTGGCAAACAGCTTCCTCAGGCCTGACCGACGTGGCATTGACACATGTTCACGCAACTGTCTTGGTGCAGATCATCGTCATTGAAAATTTCCCTTCCTTTATTTTTGCATTTTCATTGTAGCAGGTGAAAAATCCATGTTTAATGTGCTCCGCACATAATATAAATAGAATATGAAATTGGCAGGTTTCAAAGCTTATAGGTGTTGGCAGTGATTTTTTGAGGGAAATCAAAATTTTGAAAGAGCATCTTCAATCTGTTTGATCAAGTGGATATAACTAGTTCCTCTAGATATAACTTATTAACTAAATTCTTGCCAATGTCTGCTGATCAAATCTACAAAAACACTTAGTTAGATTAAGTGGAGGTCCGCACGGAAGCATCATTGAAAATCACGCAGACGCTAATGCTTAGTAGCCAACTGATGGAGCGATCGCTCCCAGCTTTTCGGAAAGTTCTTGGCGCATTATCGCGTGCTCTGGGCATTCGACACATATTTTCGAATACCCTTGACCGATTCGAATTTTGATTTGTAAAGTTCATGCAGAAAAAACGTAACAGAAGTTTAACTCGAATATCAGGTTTGCTTTAAGAAATGACAATATCACATTCTCTGCACTTATTGTTGTGGTTCAATAAATAAACAAAAAATGAGAGAGTATAATAAGAAATCAGATATATTAGTTATTGATGAGTGCCCAGACTATGATGCTGACAAAGTCTTATGATACCATTAACATCAACATAAAATCACAATGCATTGCACTGCTTAATGATGTTGTTACATTTTTTGTGTGGTTTAAACTTTTATCACATATGTCTACGTTATAATATAATGTAATCATGTAGGCATATCCAATATTTACAAATACAATGCTTTTATCTGTATATATCTACAGTTTGTGCACACATAAATAGATTCAGTGCCATCTTTGCAAAATTTATACATGTTCCCACCATTTCATGGAAGGGTGCCATCACATGTGCTATATTTTGCCTGACTATAAAGAAGACCTGCTCCACTGAGCGAGGTTTCAGGATAACGCCATATATCATACAGAAGTATATATTTATATACTGCCGTCGTATGGAGTATATGCAATTGCAGGGACGCTGCATGTCGTATTGAACAGTCATATTTTAAGAGCAAATCAAACCTGACCGTCATTGATACTCACACACATCCTCTTTATATATAATGCTTGTATTCGGCGGTCACGGGGTGCTTCGGAAGCGTGATCCGGAAGCAGGCGGTTCCACAGGTTCTCAGTCTAATAGCATTGAAGGGCACTCTGCCCTGTAAAAGAAATTTACCCGCCATTTTCTGATGCCTTGGTCACATGGGATGAGTGCAGAGTAAACTGCCAGAATTGACTGATCTGTAGCAGAGTTAGTTTTACATCTAATAGTAAACTATTGATGAGCATGCATAAAACATGCAGCCAGATTTCACAGAAGCAAAATGTTATTTTATTTTTTTATTTTCAATGGCAAGACAAGTACAAGAAGAATAAAAGTAATAATAACAAGGGTGAAAAAATACAAAAAGAATAACGTCCAAAAAATCGAGTCACGCCTTAAGAGTTTTCGGGCACGCAGCAGCGTGTCGCCAAACAAGGGAGGTGGCTCAGCCTGTTGGGTGCTGGTGAACATTATGCGCGGTCAGGGCCCGGAAAGATTTAATGCGGATGGAGATACCTGTTGCATTGTGTCGCCGCAGCCGGAACTGGGCAGCAAGGCAGACCACCTCCTGTTGGCACACAGGCAATGCCTCTGTGGTCATAAAGGTCAGCAGCTTCGCAAAGTTCTTTCACATGCCTTTTCGTCGTCATTTTCACTGTTCGGAGGTTGCTCTTACCAGCTCAAATGTTGGTCGATTCTGCCTTTTCGAGCAGTGATCGTACTTGGCCCTCCCAAGATAGCTGCACGATATGGAGCCAGTGTCGGCCATTGCCTATCAAAGATTGTAATAACGCCTGAGGTTCAGTGGTACGTATGCCGCCGTTGCCGATGTCTCCACGTTGGCACCAGACACCGCTCAAAACGAGGAAACCTCGATGGCGTTTGTGATCTTCAGCATCTGCTCGTGAGCCGGGACGATGATAACTCGCGATAGCTGGAACATGCAGTAGTTCCCAAAGTTTCAGAAAGAGATCATGACGTTCCAACAGCAGAAGCTGCCCTCCCTCCTTGGCATCCATCCATGGCAGGAGCTGCCCTTGGGCTCCTACATCCATGAGCACATGGGGTGTTCGTGCAGACACACTGAGCCAACAGACATTAAAATAAAGCAGAGTTGACAATAAGTGGCATCTGTAGTAACACAGCACTATATCATACGATAAGAAATAATAAAATAATCTCAAATAGATTTGTTAATTTTTCTCAAATTGTTAAAATGAAAATTCATTTTTAAAAGTGAAAATGACACCGTGCTTCTAACGCAGGAAGAAAAAAATCCTTAGATTTAAAAATAATATCAGTAATAATACAATTATTAAATACAATATATAATAATTATCTAGTCACATAATTAATTATTAAACTTTATTATTAAAGTTTGATTTAAAAAACTAACTAAACTTTGGGTCAACTAATTTTACTTTAAGTTTTAACTTATTTAACTGTCATGACATAGCTATCTTAAATGTTTTCGAAAATGCAATCAAAAAATAAAGAAGATTATTTCAGATTTATCTGATCTCAATAAAAGAGTAAAGGCATCGTGTCTAAGATGTATCTAAAATAGTACAGATGTTCACATCTAAACAAAAATTTTGCCATGTCGAAAATAATTTCCATTCTTTAATGTACCGAAGATTTACCGAGTGACTGTCGAAAACTCTGTCGTGGTAACCTTTCCTTCTCTTCTAAATTCATCAACATCAGTTATGCTATTTATTTTTCATATGATAATGAGCAAACTGAATGATAAGAAGGAAAAATATTATAAACTTAATATTATTTATGTGAAAGAAGTTTTTTATTCATGCTCAACTTATTAAATGAAGAATTAAAATATTTGATAGAAGAAGTGTTTCATTTATCGGCACACGTTAGACAATTTAATTTATCCACTATACCCAATCAAATTATTCAATTTTTCCCTCTACGATAGGGAAAATTTTAAATTAAATTCAAATATGTAAATTATTAGCTATGAGTCTTGTAATGATTAATGCTCTTTTTTGGGCTCAAGGCGTATGTCAGTGCTAATGCGTAGAATTAGTTAGTATTTTGTAATTAAACAATGAATTATTACCCATGCAATTAAAAATAATTTATTTATTGCCATTCGTGCTTCTTGAATGATGAGTACCAGCAACATTAAATTTTATCTATTTTCATATTGTTAAACATACACTTTTGAAACATTATTTAGCTTAACTATTTGTTTAATGAGCAACAAGATATATCTTTTATCAGAAACTGAGTAAAATTTCCACAAATCAAAATTGTGTATTTGTTTAATATTAAACAAATAGTTAAACAATTAAATGTTTCAAAAAGTGTATGTTTGGTGCTTTGTATGAAAATAGATAAAATTTAATATTGCTGTTATAAATCATTCAAAACAATTGGCAATAAATAAATTATTTTTTAATTGCATGGAATTCAAATAATTTCATTGGTGTATTTAATTACAAAAAATACTAACTAAAAATTCTACATATTTAACACTGACCTTACGTATTAATTTAAAAAAAAAAAACATTAATCATTTACAAGATAAAACTGTATGAAAATAATTTACATATTTGGACTTGTTACAATTTAAAAATTTTTTTCCCTCATCGTAGGAAAAAAAATTGAATAAATTTGATTGGTAATTGGATAAAATTAAATTGTGTAACGATGTGCCGATAAATGAAATTACTTCTTCTATCGTAAATATTTTAATTCAAAATGTGACCTTCATTTTAATAAGTTAGTAGCATAGTTAAAATTTCTTTCACATAAATAATGAATGGTTTATTATTATTTTTTTCTTATCATTTCAGTTTGCTCGTTATCACATCATAAGAAAAATAAATATACATAACTGATGTTGATGGATTTAGGGAGGAAAAGGTTACCATTTTTATTTAAGAGTTTTCATTAAATCATAGCAGAATCTTCGGTAAAAAAAAAAGAATAAATTATTTTCGACATAATTTTAAAATTTTTGTTTAGATGTAGAAGATCTCTGTACTATTTTTTAGATACATCTTTAGATTTTGATGTGCCTTTACTATTTTAATTGATCGATAAATCTACTTAATTGATATTCTTTTTTATTTTTGATTGCATTTTTTTCAGAAACATTTAAGATGTATGAATATGACAGTTAAATAAGTTAAACTTTAAAAGTAAAATTGAAGTTATTTAAAGTTTAGTTAGTTTTTAAATCAAACTTTAATAATAAAGTTTAATAATTAATTATGTATTATTTATAGATAATTATTATATATTATTATTTAATAATTGTATTATTACTGATATTATTTTTAAATCTAGGATTTTTTTTTTTTTTTTCCCCCTGCGTTAGAAGCTGCAGTTGTCATTTTCCTTTTAAAAAAATGAATTTTCATTTTAATTGTTTGAGAGAAAAAATTAACAAATTCTATTTGGGGATTATTTTTTATTGGTATTTATTCTTATCGTATGATGTATATGGTGTATTATTTACAGATGCCACCTATTAATCAACTCTGCTTATTTTAATGTCTGTTGTGATTCAGTGTCCTGCACGGACACCCCATGAGTAGCCAATACTCATGGATGTAGGTAAAGGGCAGCTCATACTCATGGATACTCATGGATGTAGGGGTAAAAGGGGGCAGCTTCCTATTTTGTTGAACATTCGTAGTCACTCTTTCTGAGAACTTTTAGGGAACTACTTCATTTGTGTATCGTATGGGTGAACATCCTGAAAACCCCCCACCAGGTCGTCCGACTCACGAGGCAAGATGCTGAAGATCACAAACGCCATCCGAGCTTCCTCGTTTTTGAAACAGTGTCTACTATAGTGCCGCCAACTGGATGGAACATCAGCCCCTATTTCATCAGCGGCATACATTACCACTGAACCACGAATCGAACATTTATTTTAATCTTTGACATAAACGAATGGCCGACACGCATCCATCTGGTAACGTGCGCAGCTATCTTACAGGAGGGCCAAAAATTCGATCCGCTCATGGAGTCCATTGCAGTCACTGCTTTCAGAAACTAGAATCGATAACGATTTTGAACATGAAGGCCAACCTCGAGACTTGGCGAAAATGACGACGAAAACATCGAGAAGACATGTAGAAAAAGAACTGCCAGAAGCTGCTGACCACTTTGCCATTACAAGAACATTGCCAGTGTGCACCAACGAGGAGGTGGGGGTCTACGTTGTACTGCCCAGTTCCGACTTCTGACTGGCCACTACTGTCTAGCAGAACATTTCCATCGCATTAAAATCTTTTTTCCGAACCCTGGCTGCGCTCTATGTGGTTCAACAGACGCAACGAACAGAGACCACCTCCAACGATGTGCGGTACTTGACGGCGACGCGGGGACAGCGCTTTACTGGCGTGCGAGAGAACTCTTAAGGCAATGACTTCGGTCATCTTTGCATTTTTTTTTTTTTTTTTTTTTTTGGACGTTTATTCTTTTGTATTTTTTTTCCCTTGTTATTATTACTATTTTTTATTCTTCTTGTACTTGTCTTGCCATTGGAAATAAAAATAAAAAAAATAATAACGATTTTGAAAGCTTCTGTAAGAATCATGCATGTTTATGCATGCTCATCTAATAGTTTTACTATTAGATGTAAAACTAACTATCTAATACTACTGATGAATGAATACTGGCGGTTTATGCATGCAGGCACATATCTTCTTTTTCATCCCCATGGTGAGCCAAGGCCGTCAAATTACTGGCAGATTTCGGGGTAGGATATATTTTCTTTTACAGGGCAGAGTTGCCATGCCTACCCTCTACAATTATATTAGACTGGGGCCTGTGTATATGGAACCACTACAAACATCCACGTCACTACCGGGATTCAAACCCGAAACTTGTGGCACCCAGCGCCAGATACAAACATTATATATAAAGAGAGATATTAATTGTAGTATCTAATGACAGTCAGGTTGCCTGCTGTGAGTTTATCTCCGATATGACATTCAATACGACATACGGCGGTATATACTAGTGCCACATATACTCCATACGACATATGGCAGTATATAAATATACTTCTGTATGACATATGGCAGTTATCCCTCGAAGCCCTCCTTTCAAAGTGGAACACAAGGTCGTACAAAAGAAAAAAAACTTCTTTTATGTAATTGATTAAATCTCTTTTATATTCTGATAACCTCACTCCGTAAATGGGTGAACAAGTATATAAATTTTACAAAGATGAGCACTGAATATTTATGTATGCACAAATATAGGTATAATTATATACAAAGATAAAACTAATTAATATTTGTAATATTGGATTCGTGTATGCCTTTTACACCCAGTTACAGTCGTTATATGTATTATAGCAAATGACATATGGCATTAAAAAGTTTAAACCACACAAAAAAATGTAACAACATCAGTATTAAATGTGCGACGTGCAATTTGCGAAAATATAGTTGATGAAGTTTTCCCCGCTATGTTGACAATTTTACAATTGGCCATAGGCTTCGTAAGCATCCATAGTTGAGGCTTTCATTAATTATTTTTAAAATACTATGGATTTCTTATTATATATATATTTTTTTTTGTTTAACTTTTTATTTAATTTTTAACAATTAAAATGCGCAAAAAAGGAAAATGAGTAGTGTTAATTGTATTGCCATTTTTCTTACAAATAAACACGATATTTATTTAAGTTAAACTTCTGTTACATTTTTTTTTCTACAATAACTTTACAAATCAAAAATTCAGATCAGTGGTTCTCAAAGGGTATTCCAGAGAAATATGTGTCCAGATGCCAAACAGCGATAATGCGCCAAAAAATGTTTCCGAGAAAATAGGAGCGGTCACTTCCATGGTTGGCTACTAGAAGCATTAGCGTTCTGCGTGATTTTCAATGGTAAAAAATTTCCATTGCAAACTATGAGACTCCGCCGTCTGTAAGTGGTATTTTGTAGATTTGATCAGCAAACATTAACTAAAGAACTAGTTAATATAGTTATATCCTAGGAACTAGTTATATCCACTGATCGTAGATTGAGGATTAAAGGTCTCTTTTAAAAATTTTGATTTCCCATAAAAGAAGAATGCTTGCCAATACCTATAAAAGCTTTGAAAATTTTTCTACCAGTTTCAACGCCATATTTATTTATATTATGTGCGAGCATTAAACATAGGATTTTCTACCCTCACTACAATTAAGTATAAAAATAAAGGAAATTTTCAATATGTGGCGATGATTTGGTTTGTCGCATTACGGTCATTTTGTGCACCGGGACCTACAGTTTAGCGTGGATTCCGAACCACTAATAAACATCCATGCCACATCCAGGATTAGAACCTGAAGCCTGTTTTGCCAACGGCCAGAGCGCTAGGCATCAATATTTTTTTTTTTTTCTAATGCAGCTGGCAAATACTTAGACAATTGTCTTTGATGCCTTAAGGCATGCGATGCACAGAAGTTACTCACTTAGCACTACCCAGGAGGTTCGTGTAGTTAAAGCTAAACCACGGACGCGAAATAACACTACCCCCGCAACGCTCTACGGTCCTATTAGACCGGTACCTACGATTTAAAGTGGATTCCGAACCACTACAAACATCCATGGCACCGCAGAACTGGAACTCGAAACCTGTGGTACAGAGCGCTAGCCACTCGGCCATTCAGGCCTCCTAGCCATCAATAAATGACGAGGAAATGAAAGTTTCCATTTCAAATATGTGCCCAAACATATAAAAATCGTTAAAATACATCAGACTCATATTTCCCATAAATACAATGATGAATAAACTTAAGGTATGTTTCCTTTATTTTTTATCGCATTATTATTTTGTTTTTAATATTTAACTCAATTATCATAACGTACTTCTCAAAAAAAATTATCTTTAGTGCGCCTACAATTATTTATATGATTTAAAATGCTCCCCTAGTTTGAAAACCGCTGGTTTAGATAAACATTTAGACATAGCGGTAAAGTGCCTAAATACTGACGCTGACTTCATCATGAGAAATCTATGATACTCGGAACTTATTATTATTACACATATAAACGAAAAAAGATAAATGACATCACTTAAAAACCATCAGAATAAACATAAAACAGTATCACACTTTAAAAAAAAAGGCAACATCATAATGAGAAGCAAAAAGGGCAAAAACAAATAAAATAAAATAAAAATGTTTCATCTGAAAGGCGAATTTCGCGATTCTTGTGCTCTGCTGAAGAAATCTAGCTCAAGATTTCGCTCAACGGCATCTTTATGACGCTTTTTATCTAATCTGGAATACGTCATCATCATTCTCCGACGACTTTCGCCGCGCCGGTGATTTGCTGCAAGGGCCATTTGGCGCCCGCCTTCCATCTGCCCGTGATTGTCGGCCCTGAAATTAGATATCGGGGCCCACATCTCACGCTGACGGACACTTTTTTTTTTTTTCTTTTCTTTTTCCGCTCGTTTTTAAGTGCAATCGAGTTTTGGAAATAGCTCTTTTGGAGTTTTAGTTTCGCGAAAAGTTGTCGAAGGGGTTTTTGATAAAACTTGCAATTGAGGTGATAAATCGTTAGATATTGAATTTTATAACTGAATATCGAGAAATCTTTTGAAAAGGAAAGTGTCTTCTTGTTTCAATCTTTGATTTATGTCGGGGATGATACTCAGACTTCTCAAGTCCGCGGGCTACATATGAAAATCACTGCATTTTGTCCGAGGGCTGTATATGATCACTGCATTTTGTCGAAGGGCTGTATATAATCACTGTATTTGTATGACAGCCTACATAGGGTCACTGTACTGTGCCCGAGAGCTGTATTAGTCAAAGGGTTGCGTCTGATTACTTTAGTTTGTACAAAGCTGCATATGATCACTGTATTTCGATGGCAAGTTACATATGATCACTGCATTTTGTCCAAGGGCTGTATGTAATCATTGAATTTGTATGGCGACCTACATATGGTCTCTGTATTATGTCCAATATCAGCATTAGTCCGAGGGTTGCATATGCATTTTGCAATTTATGCATTTGCATTTGCATTATGCATATGCATTTTGTCTGAAAGCTGCATATGAATGCTGTATGCCGATGGTGAGTTGCATATGATCACTTCATTTTATCTGCATGCTTTATATAATCGCTGTATTTGCATGGTAGCCTACATATGGTGGCTGTATTATGTCCGAGGGTTACATATAATACCTACATTTTGTACGAAAGCTGCATGTGATCACTGTATTTTTTATTGTGAAATACTTATGATCGTTGCATTTTATCTGAGAGCTGCATATGATCCCTATATTTCGATGACGAGTTGTATATGATCACTGCATGTTGTACACAGGTTGCATATGATAACCTCTGCATTTTGTTCAAGGGCTGTATGTAATCACTGTATTTGTATGGCTGCGTACCTAAGATCGCTGTATTATCTCTGAGAGCTGTTGGTTAGATGGTTGGAAGATGGTTATTCTGAGCATTTATTTGTTATTGTTTCTTATCCAACTTGGTCGACAGTAACATGCCGTGGCACAAGTCATGATAAAGGGTAAAAATGCAGTTTCTTTTGTCCTTGTCCTTGTCTATTCTAACCCGAACCCACATGGGCCGCGTATCTATTTAAAATCAGTGAACTGTGAAATATATTGAAATCACCGTGCCATTTTTTTTAATTATGTTTAAGTATTTTTGTTATTGGGGTTTTTTATTGTAATTTTTTTTATATTGATATTGGATGAAATTTATAGCACTTTAATGTTAACTACTTTAACACCTCACTTAGTTATAGTTTGAAACTTAAATCGCTGTTAAAAAATGATAAATTGGCGGTTTTTTTTAATTATTATCCGTAAAATATATGGGTATTGTTTTGGAAAGAAAGAAGGGGTCAGCGATGTCCTGACCACTTTCGCCGTTTCTTATTGGTTCATTTATTTATTTTTTAATTTTTTTTTTCGAGCTATTCTTATTGGTTCTTTTAAACTTCTTTCATTTGTTTTTTATAAAATTGTTTGGAAATATAATTTTAAAAAAGGAATCCATAATTAAAAAGAATAAAAATATTAATCAAGAATACTTAAAATAAAAATCAAAGAATAATTTAAAAAAATTAATAAAAATATGTTTAGTATTTATATATTTATTATACATATATTATAAAATGGTTATATATATAGAATATTATTATTATAGAATATTTTATATATTATTTAGCTTGTTTTATAACAAACTAAATAATATATAAAATATCTGTAGTTATTATTATATATGATGGATGGAATTACTATATATATATATGTAGATTTAAGCCGCTTGCAAAAGATGCAACCCGGCCGAAACCCCAATTTCTGTAGGGTTACACCGGTTTTAACAGATTCATCCCGGCCGAACCCACAGTTTTTTTGACTTTTCTCTACCAGTCTAACCAAAACTGAACTTTTGAAGTGGGTGTATTTCCAAACACATCAACGAAGCGTTGGTTTTCTCTCAACAACACATATTTAATTAAGCACGGTTATATATACATCAATATTTACATTAATAATTATTACATAACAGCCATTTTCTCTCGCTGCTTGACGCAGCCCGTTGCAGTTTCGCCGTCTGCCAGCCTTCTCTCCCGCGCCCATCTGCGAGGCTTCTCCCCTTCTCGTGGGGTCAGAGTTCAAAGTTCAATACACCCCCACGTTGTAAACAGGCTCTGTCAAAGACAAGCAAGTGTCGCTATACAGGTGATTACGACACAAACAAATCCTACATATATATATATATGTATAATTACTAATAAATATTATAATATGTTATTTAGTTTGTTTTCTTTTTTTCAGTTTTAAACGATAACTGATGAACATAATTTATTGCCTGAATATGAATTATTGATACTTTTTTTTTCTCTGTTTATTTCAGATTGCTATCATGCGTTTTGTTCTTACATTAAATTCTAAATTTTATAGATAACCTGTTTATCGATTAAATTTTTTTTTTTTTATTATTTATTTTTAGAAAAGATTGAACTGAAAAGTGATTATTAACTCTAGTGCATTAAATACATAAAACAATTTTATAAAATGCTACTAAGTATTTATTTTGAAAATTATATGGAAATTTAAAAAAAAAAAATTAAAGGTAAAAAAAGTCATTAAGAAAAACAAAAAACCACATTAAATAACGTGATGATATTTAAAACTCCCGACATAAAACCATCCGCCTTATCAATGTATCTTTATCATTCTGTTAAGTGCTGTGCTATTATTAATCTGGCAATGCAGACAATCCCTTCTTTGTGCTTTTTCCCTTTAAATCAGTGGCCATCTCCTAAAAGCTTTCCTCTTTAAAGGAAACCCTATCTTAATATATCCTCATGTCTGTTATCAGTCTGAGGATGATGGTTTCAAAATGCATGGAATTTACACAATTTAGCCATTTAATTTAGTAAAGAATTTCGCTTGACTTTTTGTCTATCATTAGATCGGCATAGGGAATTGTATTTCGTAACGTGAATATTTGGAGTGCAAGTGTTTTAGTTGGGTAATAGTGTAATTGTGGTCTCGTGGCTGAATGACTAGTGGTCGGTGGCACAGGTTTCGGATTCAAGTCCCGGCGGTGCCAAGGATTCAAATTAATTTAATTTAATTAATTTTAAATTATATATTAAAGTGTTTAAGTTAATTACATTAATTGATTTAAAAAACAGTTATTGATTTTAATTGAAATTTTTCATTTTTCAGTAATATTCTGAATCAAATATAAAAAAATAACAGCATTTCGTTATCGGAATATGTAGAATATAAACAAAAAGGAATATATATATATATATATATATATATAAATATATTCCTTTTTGTTTATTCCGTTTTGTTTATATATATTCCTTTTTGTTTCAATTAAAATCAATAACTGTTTTTTAAATTAATTAATGTAATTAACTTAAAACTTTAATATATAATTTAAAATTAATTAAATTAAATTAATTTGAATTAATATATATATATATATATATATATATATATATATATATATATATATATATAACCGAAGATTTTACATTGATTTTCCTTTTTGTCAGTGATAATTCGGAATTATAAGATAGTGGATTCAAAAGATCTGGCTCTGAGTGCCACAGGTTTTGGGCTCGAGACCCGGTGGTGCCAGGGATGCTTGCAATGGTTCGGAATCCATTTTAAACCGTAAAACCCCGTCTAGTATGACTGTAGATCGTTGGGTATAGGGCTGACAACCCTATCCCGTAAAAAGAAAACATCTCATGTTCAGGAATCTGCCAGTAGGTAGATGGCCTTGGCCCACCATGGGGCTGTTGCGCCAATGATGATGAATATAGGAATGAGTCGCTAGTCTTATGATCGAATAGAATTATTTGAAGCCTAACAGGAAATTGAATAGAAAATTCCCATAATTACGCCGGGTATCAACGCGATAAATCTATAGAAATGAAAAATCCTTCTGCTCCTGGTTAGTCGCAGAGCTTTTGAACCGGGAATGATTCATTCGAAGCTTAGCAAGAGAGCCGAACGGGAAATTACCATGTTTACAGCTGGTATGAGCACGATAAATCTGGCAAATCACTTCATTGAGATCGAGAAGAAGTAGCTAATTTTGCTTGCTCCAAATTGCGATAATGCCAGAGATTAACGTTTTCCCTTCGAAGTGGTGGCTCATTATAAAGTGGTCCACTATCTACATAGTTTAATTAGCTGGCAAATGTTTAAATTTCTAGGAAAATGAATAATATTTGAAATTTAGAATGGAATTTTTGAATATTAATCAGGTGTAAATATTTGTTATTTGCCAGTAAGCACACGGCCTTGCCCTACCATATGGCTGTTGCTCCACTGAAGAAGAAGATTTAGTTCGTCACTCTACGGCTTTTTTTTTTTTTTTTTTTTTTTTTGCACACTTTGGGCTAATTAGACATGGACCTACAGTTTAACGTGGATTCCGAACCACTCGCAATCATCCATGCCACTACCGGGATTCGAACCTGAAGCCTGTGGTACCAAAGGCCACAGCACTAGCTAATTGTCCCTCGGGCCACTGAAGAAGAAGAAATATTTGTTGATTTGTTGGCCCTGTGTTGCTTTAATTTGCATGTTAGGTAATTTTGAATTCTCAGGAGAAAAAAAATAATTAATTAATTCCTAAAATAATGCCTCGAATTGTGTTATTGAATAAATATTACGTTGCATTCTATTAAACCAACATTATTGAATAAACAATTTAATTACATTTTCGCCAGCCAATCCATAAACTCCACTGGACCACGTGACTTTGGGTTCTTAACAGATCCGGACTTCCCGTAAACCCACTCCTATTTTTACATATTCCTACCATTAAACTTGTCATTTTTGGAGCACTTTAATACGTTAAATTTAAATAAAACCTTTCCTTAAACGCACGAATCCCACACGAAAAACACCCCTATGTAAAACAGAAGAAAAATTAGTAATTTAGAGATGATGGGGGATCGGTATTCAATTTTCTGCCTCCCTCCCATCCGTTAAATACCCTCACAACCACCCCGTTCCCTCGTTAATAATGGGTCGGTCATTAGAGATCGGATTGGCTGAATTGCTGAGTTTCCGAAAAATCTTTTTCGCCAGCGTGAAATTCAAGATGAGAGCTCGGCCCGCTGTCATTCAAGCGTGCACTTTTTTTGGGGGAATATGCGTTCATTGAGTTTTCTTATTTGGAGGTCGGAATTTTTTTCATTAAAAAAAAGGGGGTGCATGATTATTGTTATATTGAAGTAAGGTTAATCGCCAATCATGGCAATTTTATATTGTTAAGAGGTTTCTTTCTAATGCAGCTGGCAAACACAGACAGCTTGGTCTTGGATGCCTTAAGGCAAGTGCTGCACAGACGTACTCACTTTGCATTACCCAGGGGGCGCGTGTAACTTGAAGATAAGCCACGGACGCGGAGTAACACTGCCCCCGCAACGCTACGATCCCATTAGACCGGGACCTACTTTTTAAAGTGGATTCCGAACCACTACAAATAACCATGGCACCGCCGGGACTCGAACCCGAAACCTGTGGTACCGAGCGCCAGCCACTCGGTCATTCAGGCCCAATTGTTAAGAGGTAATAATGACATTTTATATTAAGGTACTGTTAAGCACCTCAACATAAAATGTCATTATAACTACTTGTCATTATAACTCATTATAACTACTTGCCAAAAAAGGAACAGTCATCACCCAAACCTTTTGTAAAGACGTTTCTTTTCACTCGATGAAACTGAAGATCAGAGACTTTATTCGGAACACTCTGTCTGGTAATCTACGTGAAGGCAGCTCATCTAAAACCTGGTTTAACTTTATTCTAAACATCCCTGATCAGCCCAGGTTTAAAGCTGTTGCCCTTTTCAGACTCCTGACGGGCCATGATTGTTTGGCCAATCATCTTTTTCGTATGAAAATATTTGCAAGCCCAAAATGCATGCTCTGCAGTCTTGGAGAGGACATGGATTCATCTCACCTTCCTGTCTGCCCTGCACTTGTTTCCTCTACTGTGTAGGGTCGTTACTGGGAGGCTAGGGCCCTTATGGGCTAAACATGTCACTATGTGATTTCCTTCGATTCTCGTTATTGTTTTCATGTTCTTTTTATTTTATTTTATTGCTTTTTCTGTTCTTGTTTTTTATTTTATTGCTTTTTGCAACCTGCCATTGGAAATAATAAAAATAAAAACATTATGAAGAATTATAAATATTCTTTTCCTTGTCCGAAAAGTTTTTATTATTTTATGCGGTACTGATTTTTTGTACATTTAAAAATTACGGAAAAAAAAAGAAAAGAAAAGGAAAATTCTTACTTTTAAAATAATAACAAAGACACAAAAACATAGAAAATGTTAATTTAAATTAATTTTTACAGCATTTAAAAAATGAATAGTTCATTAAGTTATTTATTTGATTTATTAAAACACTACTTTAATAGCTGTAGCATAATATTAACAGCATTGCAGATAAATTATTCAATTCACTAATAAAATTATTTTTTAACTAAACATAAATAAATACAGAATTGAAATATAACCGAATATTTACCCAAATAGGCATCAACAAATAAATAAATAAAAATAAAAAATACGACCATATAAATTCAGTATATTAAATATATATATATATATTTTTTTCATCCTATATTGTTTTAGAGAACTTTGAATACGCTAATTATTTAAGCTATCAATTATCATACGATTTTGAAAATAATTCTTTTATTAAGGAAATATTTTAATATATTTATCTTTTATGTTTTATATTTAATAAAATATTTATAAAAAGAAGTATCTCATTACTTTTTATCCTTTTATTAAACGCTAAGAAATATTTTTTTTTTTTCTTGTACATATGAAAATAAAAAAAAATAACTACATATTCATGGATTTTTGTATCTATTTTCTATAGAATTCTAAGGAAAGAAACTTTTTAATTCCATCGAAAATAAAATCAAAGTTTTAATTACCAAATTTTGTCAATCATTTCTACTTTTCTAAACTCTTTCAATCATACACTGCCATAATCAATAACGGATTTAGACTAGGGCGGCAAAAATTTGAAATCGATTTTGTTTTTCATCAACTGTAAGACCAAATTTGAATGCTTCTTTTCTTGCTTTGGCAACCTCAAGATGTCAATATATAAAGGGTAGAATTAGTTTTTAAAATAATTAATCGTGTAAATAGTGAAATTTTAAATGTCTAACAAATAGGTACTAAAATAATTATTATTAAAATTATTTATTACCGCATTCTAGATATTCCGCATTCTATATTATATGATTAATTAGATAAATATGATTTATTTCTTAAGTAAAAGCAATTTATCCTAAATTGTATGTTTAATTGTTATACCAAATCTATATATATATATATATTTAATTCATGCCTAAATTTAATTCGAATCCATTATTACTATTCGTATTATTATTATTATTATTATTATATATAATATAATATTAATTATAATTATATTATATTAAGATTAATATAATAGGGCATTAATAAATGGGGCAAGGGGCCTAGGGTATTAATATATGGGGCAATATTATGTCCCATATATTAATGCCAATAATGTTATCCGGCATTAATATGTAGGGCAAAATATTTTAATAGCTCCATTTGGTGCGTAATCAAAAATCACAAAAATTTGATAATAATAATTATTATTATTATTGTTTTTATTTTACTTAATAGAAATTGCACTTTTTGCAACAAAATTGTTCCCAAATTTACAATTTAACCAAAATTCTCGAATCCAAATCCGTCTCTTAATTTTTTAAAATAGCGTTAAAATATTTTATCTAAATTAAACCCACCCGCTAGCACTTTAAATTATTTATCGCCGCCTTGACCTCCGAACGAAAACAGAAACTGAAACATTCGAAATCCAGTGTTGCCATTCATGTTAAATCTAATCATCAATCACGTAATTTTATTATTGCCCCTGTGAATGGCACTTTACTACACTACGCAGCTGTTCCGTAGCACAGGCGTGCGCATGTAGCCACTCGCACTACTCGCTCCCTTTAACTCCACCCAGTTCGGCAACATGGCGACGACGCTGTGTTGTGTGTTGGTTTCTCTCGTAACTTACGCCTTCGCTACAACGCTAACTTACGACAATATCACTGAAATTATGGACGAATTTAATTCCAGGTTAGTTACTTCTAATATCCCACTTAAAAATATTGATTTATGGGAACAGAGAGTTTTATTCGGTGAATGTTTTCATTGTTGATTTATTTTTTCTTCAATTTGGGAATGTTTTGCTTCATATTTTTAATATTTCTTTTTGTAGGCTATATTTTATTATTAATGCTAATAATTAATAGTATTGGTTTATTCATGAATATCTTTAGGAAATTTGGAATATATTTTTATAAGATGGCTTGCCTCATGTTTATCTTAAGAAAAATAAGATGGGGTTGAGGATTTTAATTTGTTTTTCCTCTATGCTTCTTCCTCATCTTAGTTCTCTTTTTCGCTTATAATTTTCCTCTTATTTTCGGTTTTCTGTTCTTGGTTATTTTTCTTTGTAACATTAAATCTGTTACTTATTTTTATTTATTCACTTCATTTTTGAAGTTATCAAATTTTAATTTTCACTGTGCACAATCTTTTATTAGGATTAATAATATTTTTTTAAAGCTGTATTGACCATAAATAAGGCAAATAATTTTGAGTTAACCTAAAAAAATAATAATAAATAAAATACAAAAAATATGTTTATGTACATTTAGTTGGACACTACATGTTTAACATGAGTTTTCAATCTTATAATTTTAAACTTTCATAGTTATTCCATTTTTATTTTAGCATTCTTTTAGTAAAATTTATTTAAATTGATTTTGTGATTTGTAATATACCTATATTTGTATTATTAATAATTTTTATGGCTTTGGTATGTATATACCCATTAAAATAATCAATTTATGTTATAAATAAATTTTTGTTTAGTGGGTCTTAAATAAAAACATTATTATAATCTTAGGTGTTACTAATATGTGTAAGTTTGTGAAAGTATTGTTTAAATATGGCATTCAAATTTTAATTTACATAAATATACTACTTAAAAATTAAACAACTGTATAATCCATTATAGTCAATTTTATTTCTTAAAAGTTTGTTCAACAAAATACTAAACATTATATTTTAAAAATATTACAAAAATGTCAGACTTGTGATTCTTAATATTTTTTTCCATTCCATTTCATTTCCTAATTAATAATTTTATACTCAAAATTAATTAATTTTAAAAAATATGAAATTCAATAATCATCTATTGTGTGAAATAATAAACTTAAATATGAAAGATACTGTTATATAATTTTATTAAGTGTTTTGTTGTTTTGAAAATAAAGTCAATTTCATTAAAGATTATATCAATATATATAAATTGATGGTTCAGTTATTAAACAGTTCACTCAAATTTTAAACATTCTCTTGCAGCATACCAGAGGTTGAACCACAGAACTCCGAAGGTTTTTGCCAACTGTACCGCGGCGTCACGTGCGTCCAGTTCATTGGAAACAGAACTGTTTATGTTAAATTGCCTTTGAGCCTCAGCCTCATGGAAGAAAAACTAACTGCTGCCTTCACAGTCATTGCCACCTCGCAGGATGTATCTGAGGAATGCCATAAATATGCTATTCCATCCTTATGCTTTTTTGCATTTCCTCTGTGTGAATCTGATAGTCCATACCCTGTGCCACGTCAAGTTTGCAGAGATGAATGTGAAGTCTTGGAAAGTAATATCTGCAGGATGGAGTACTCCATAGCAAAAAGGCATCCACTTCTCGGGCAGCAAAAAATTCTTCCCGTTTGTGAGGAATTGCCTCCTGTGGGGTCGAAGGAGAGTGAAACATGCATGAGACTTGGCATCCCCAACGAGGTTTTAGTAGACAGAGGTATGTATGATTTTTCTTGATACCGTACATTGTTTTGGTAATTATAACTTTAGTAATATTATAAATCATGATGATATTGTAGATAGTATTTATTAAAGCTATAGCATGATGTTAAAATTTATTTTAAGATTCATTATAATAAAAGCAGAATTTCAAATTAATGAGAAATAATGTACATATATGAAATCTAAGATAGGAAAATGAAAAATCGATCGGTATAATTATCAATAAGCTAAAATATATTTCACAAAGAAATTTTATGCATGCTTAAGTGATATGGTCTTCTGAGAATGTTTTCTAAAACATTTTTGACTAGAAGCTTAGCTTCACTTCCAAGTTTGTGTGAAATTGTTTTGAAAATTGTCCCCCAATTGTCTTGCCCAAGTTTGTATGAAATTGTCTTGTCTTGTGTGAAATTGAAATGAATTCAAACTTATCCACAAAAAATGTGATATATAATTGATTAATATTAACCAGTACAAAAAATTAAAAACAAATGCTTCATAATTTCTACATAGAATTTAAAACTTAACTATGTGATGTACATGTCAAAGTATTCATATTTTTTATTTTACATTAAAAAAAAGAGGTTTTTTATTCACTTTTTACATTGATTATGTACAAACTGTAGTAATGAAGTAAACACTTGACTATGCCTGCAGTTTTGTCCTGTGTTGGTCCAGGTTAGAATAGCCCTACTTTAGCCTATGCATGTTGTAAAAGACAACTAAATGAGTATCCAGTGCCTGAGAGTGTAACTGGGTGGGGTAAAGTCAGTCTTCTCCCTCTGGGTGCTGCAAGATTAAGAACAAAAAGAAGTTGAATTTTTTACCCTTTATCATGATGCACCGTTTTAAAACATGGCTTTATGGACTTGGTCTAGATGTTGCTATCGACCAAGTAGAATAAGAAATAACACATTAATTATTTTGAATCATTGTAATTTTATAAACATTTCATTGAATTTATGGTTATATAATCAAAATATTCTGCTATTAGTTGTTACGAAAAAAGTACTATTTTAATGTAAAAATATTACTTTAGTGTAGTTTATGATTATTATAATTATTTGAATCTTGTGTTGTATGAACTGTACATAAAAAGTTAATATCAATTAAGTTATAAGTTTGAGAACTGTCTTATTTACAATCAAACTACAAATTTCATTGTAAATGTCATACTTTAAAATTTTTTTGCTTTGAATTTAAAAATGTTTCCCTGTCTACAGAGGATACTTGCTTTGAAGGCAATGGTGAGAATTACAGAGGGACGCTCTCAACTACAGTGTCAGGACTTAATTGTCAACCATGGAGTGATCAGATCTTTTATAAGACAGCAGATTATCCAGAATTAGTGGGAGGACATAGTTATTGTAGGAATCCTGGAGGTAAAGAAATCCAGCCATGGTGTTTTACTACAGATCCAAATGTGCGGAAAGAAGTCTGCAATGTACCTCAGTGTGGTATGTATAAAATTTTTTTAAATTCCATTATTAACTTTGTATTAAAATTGCAATATTATATTCCCCATTGAAGGGGAATATAATATTGCAATTTTGATTTTACTAAAACCTTTTATTGTAATATCACTTGACATTTTTTTATAATAGTGAATCAATATTATATTTACCATTTATCTATATTACTTAGTTGCTAGATTTTTTTCTTAGTTTATTTCTTATGTAATTAAGCTGAATTTATTTAGAATTATGTTTTTTGCAAATAAAATTCGTATTATAAATTAAATTTTAAATATGTCACTATGTGTTCAGCTTCATGGTTTGTGAAGTAAATTTAAGATATTTATTTTAATATAGGGAAATGATTAAATGTAATTTAGACCAAAAATATTTCATGTTTATCAAATGTCAAAATAAATTACAAAAATTTAAATAAAATAACATTATAATTTAAATCCATTGATTTTGATTAAATTAGAGGTAAAATTAACATTTATGTTGCAATTTTTATATTGCATCTAAAATATAAAGATTTGTTCTTTTCCCATTATAGCAATTTTTGCAAATTGTAGAAATTTATATTTTTATACATAATAGTTTCAAAATTATCACACACATGTCAGAATCGGAAATTTAGATAGTACTTGAATATTAATTTTCCTTTGTAAGCAGCATCATTATACATTGGGAATTAAGTTACTACAAGCCAGTTTGCCTATGTACAATTTAAACCTAAATTTTTAAAAAATTAAATAATAATCTTGAAAAAGTTGAAAAATTAAGTCCTTTTTCAATAGCTGAACATACAATACCATCATCATATATTTGGAAATATTTGAAGTTTTTCTGTAAAGGGGTTTTCCATTTCTAGTTGGTTTTCATCTGCAAATATACAAATTAAAAAGTTAATATTGCCATTTGGATTTATTGCAATGAATAAAATTATAATCAAAAGTTTGACTTCCTGGCACACTTGTGCTTTTCAATAATACTTACAATCAGAAATAGAGCAGATAATGTTCAATAGCTTAGCATTGCATTGTGTGATATCTCTAATACTATGTTTCAACCAGTAGTAGAGAGTTGGTAAAAAAACCTGACTCTTTTCCATTATTTTTATGTATGATTAGTTTGTATTTATGGATTTAGTAGAATTCGCGAAATCGAATCGATATCTTTTAATAAACTAATGTATCTACAAAAAAATATTTTTGCATAATAACTATTTTTTACAAATTTAAGAGGGTAGTATTTGCATTCACTTAAAGACATTCTTGTATTTGAAATTCACTTACCAAACATATATATCTTGTAATAATAATTGTACTAAATTAATAGGTACCAAAATATTATAGAATAATTCAAGACATGCAAAGGAAAATTGTATGGCTTAAGAACAAAATATGTTTTGTTTTTAATACATTAAATCTTTTTTTTTTTTTTTTTTTTACTCTTAATTATGGTATAATTTCAATAAGATCTTTCATGTTAATCCAAGATAGCTTTTGATAACTTCAGTAGACCTACTTGATTTAATGATGAAACAGCAATTGCCTTTGCTACTGATTGTATTATTGAAAGATACAATGGAATTACCTCCTTAGCATTTAATTTTAACATTAATTCCTATAATTTTGAAAGAAGGAACATATTTTTTATAAAAATTTGGGAATCTGATGTTTTAAACCAACTCTGACTACTTCAAAACTCCCAACTCCTTACTTCTGGTTTTAACAATGTGTTAGACAAGAAAATGTTTTCAATAATATAGCAGCAATGATTATATAATTTGCACTAATTAAATTATATTTATAAAATATATGTAATATTTCTACATATTTTAGTTGAAGTTATAGAATATTTTATAATTTTTTATATAATAGGAAGTCTGAAGATGAATAACTAAGCCATTTTTTTAATTTTTCTTCTCTCATCAAAAATAAACTTTATAGTAATTTTCAATTTTTGATAGAGTTTGTTAGACTATTTCACCATTGCTTGCTTTTATCTATATTTGAGTAGATTTATTTTAATAGGACTGTTTTGATATTAACTTTAAACTTTACCTTGCATTTTAATCTGATACTTAACCTTGAAGTTTTTTCATATCAAAACTCTCTAAAACATTTTTTTTTTTTTTTTTTTTTAACCAATTGTTAAATTAAAAATTTTCTTTCTAGTGGATTATTTGTGGCTTTACATTTTACTCCCAACCATTGCCTTGGTTGCACTTCTGGGATTATTACTTGGAGTGTGGTGTTTTAAAAGGCGAACTAAACCATCTCCAAAACCACCCATGAAGAATACCAAAATACCTGTAAGACCTGTCAGTCAACAAGGCCCACATCAACAAATGGAAATGAAAGCCCTCATTCCTCGAACAAACGTGCGTGTACCTGAAATACCTTTGAACACAGTAAGATTCCTCCAAGAATTAGGTGAAGGTGCTTTTGGCAAAGTGTATTGTGGAGAACTACTTAGTTTGCATGGTAATGGAAGTATCACACCTGTGGCCATCAAGACATTAAAAGAAAATGCAACTCAAAAGACTCAACATGATTTCCAACGTGAAGCCGAACTGATGTCAGATTTACACCATCCTAACATTGTTTGTCTTTTAGGTGTATGCATGAGAGAAGAACCAATGTGCATGTTATTTGAATATATGTCACAAGGCGATTTGCATGAGTACTTAATATTGCACTCTCCGAGATCTGATGTATCTGCCAATAGTGAAGATGGAACATCTCACATTCTGGAGTTGCCTGATTTCTTATATATTGCTAAGCAAATAGCAGCTGGAATGGAATACTTGTCAGGTCATCACTATGTCCATAGAGATCTTGCTGCTAGGAATTGTTTAGTTGGGGATAATTTGACAGTTAAAATTTCTGATTTTGGACTTTCTCGCGATATTTATTCATCCGATTATTATAGAGTGCAATCAAAATCCCTCTTGCCTGTGAGATGGATGCCTCCAGAGTCAATTCTTTATGGTAAATTTCAAACCGAGAGTGATGTCTGGTCTTTTGGTGTTGTATTGTGGGAGATATTCAGTTATGGATTACAACCTTATTATGGCTATAATAACCAGGAAGTCATTGATATGATCCGTTCTCGTCAACTCTTACCATGCCCTGAGGATTGCCCTGCTCATATTTATGGTCTAATGGTTGAATGCTGGCATGAAATATTCTCTCGTCGACCTACTTTCAAGGAACTTCATACTCGTCTTTCATCGTGGTTGGATATGTTGGAGCTATCAAGGCAATCCAGAACTCATAGTGCTGCTCATTCTGGCAGCACAGCTCAAAATGGTAGTCAACATAGCAGCACTGGTCCTAGCAACAACACAGGTTCTACCAATATGACCAACATAAGCACTGCTACTGTGCAAACAACAGGAATCCATGTTCCTGTGTTTCCTCAGGCAATATTTTCCAATGCTGGCAACAACATATTGCAGCAGAAGCTGGGCAACAATCATCATGTGGTACAATCGCCACACATTCTACAAAATCCTTTTCCCAATGATCAGTTAAATGTAATGTCTCTGCCAAGATCTACTGCACCGAATGTAAGGCAACTACCACCACAAGTAATACCACCATATCACATGTCAGATGGAAAAATTTCAAAGGTGTAAATTTTCATTTGAATTCTATTAAAAAACAAATAAACTGGATTCAAACCAGCAAGGGATGCTGTTCTCAACTATTTTCTTGAGGATAGCATATAGTCAATGCAACATTAAATGCATAGACTTGTTAAAGTGCCAGCTCTTACGATGAACTGTCACTGACTCTGATTATACAGGGTTGAAATCCCTGTGATAAAAATGAAAAAAGGTTCATTTAATGTGGTCTAATATTGTGTTGATTTGACCCAGAATCAAAATGTATGATTCTTGATGGGTAATTTTTTTTTATCTCCGACCGACTGAGAGCTTTATTTTACAAAGTTTTTACTCAGAGCTTGTACTATTTAATAGTCCATTCTCCTGATGTAGTATGAGTGCATGAATTGGTTTTAAAAAAAGAAAAACTCATGTTTTATTATATGTGATTGCATGCAAATTTCAGGCCAGTGAATAAAAAGTAACATTTTGGTGTCTTTTTATAAAGTGTACATAGCATGTTCCATACTTTTTCTGTGTAGCGGCAACTATTGTATGGAAATGGATTTTGCCTTGTTTAAGTTACATTGCGGCATAAATACTTGAAAAGGATAATTAAAATTAGCATACTTAAAAGGGCTAGATTTCATTTTAAAATTGAATTAAAATTTCAAAAAAAAATTACCATGAGTATAAAAATGTAAATATATAAGGGAGACAAAATATCAAATTTGATCCAAACTTTTTAGCAAAAATATGTATATCAGTAATTTGATGCAGTTTAAGGAAGTTTTCATCCACATATTTAGTCCATATAATAAAAATATCATTAAAAATTCATATTTTTGTACTAAAAATTTTTGTAAAAAATCATTATTTTTTGTAGAACTTACTGAATGAGAGTTGTTACAACAAAATATTAGTTGCTATTGAACAAGGCATGTCCATTTTCATGAGCTACTATGTATGCATTTGACGTAATTGAATATAATACATTTTAATGTCGTGTACAGTGATGTGTTTTACTTGTAAATATTTTACCTCTTTTATAAATTTATTTATTCCTTCGAATTTCATATAATAATGCTCTGGCATTCAATTGTATGTTTAATATTTTTTATAATTTCTAATTTATTTTAAAAATATTTATAAATTATTTTTCTTTTAGTTCAATTCATTCATTTTTATTATTTTGAATAAAACTGCTTCAATTTATTTTAAAGACTTTATAAAATTAATACACAATGTATATTTTTTAAAATGCTGTAGGATATATTGTTATAATTTTATACGAGTTTTATTTTTACTCTTTATGGCAGATAATTAATTTATTTTAAAATTTAAACTATAAGAAAATTTCTTCATAATTAGTTTGAAAAAATTCTATTTAAAAATTTTAGAAAAGAATTAACATTTAAGTAATTAAAAAATTTAAGGTTATATTTATAGTTCTTAAATCCTAACCAAAAAAATAATAGTATCAGATAAAAAAATTCTGTAATGAGTTTTAAAAGTAAAATTTTCATTCCAATATTTCATTTTTTATTTACTATATTGCTAACTTGAAAAATGGACTTGCATTTGAAAATAATATTTTTGTTTTTCGGTAAGAGAAATACTTAATGCAGAAGATTATAATGTATATAATTAGCAGCTATTTTAATTTCTTTTTTCACTTCTATTAATAGTTTCAATTAAATGTGCTGTTATAAAAAAAAACAACTTTGGTTTCAAGTAGTTTTGTAATTTTATCATTCATTGCAGTTATGGGGTGTTCTTTTTTCATAACTTTATATGAGCTTGAAATGTGACTTCGGCTTGTGAAATGTTGCTTGTTGAATGTGTAAGCCAGTCAAGATAGGATTGTGTAAATGTAAATAAATGGAATGCCCTTTGTAATGCTTGTACCCATCTCTCACTCTACATTGCACTGTATATATGTGTTCAGCTATTATTTGGCAATTTTCAGTCTTTTTTACAAAATACTTTGGGAAATATGAAAAATTTAAGTGTTTAGTTTTTAAAATGTTTGGAGTTATCTGAAATGAATTTCACCGATAAATATAATCAATTATGGATTTTTCTTTTTATAAATATTCAATTAATTAATGATTTTATTTATTTAATATTTATTGTTACTAAATATTTTACAGTGTTTATAATTTTTTAAATGTTTGGAGTTATCTGAAATGAATTTCATCGATATAGATAATCAATAAATCAATTATGGATTTTACTTATTATAAATATTCAATTAATTAATGATTTTATTTATTTAATATTTAATTATTTTTACAAAATATTTTACATAATTCAGTTTCTATTACAAAAATAATAGTATGTTAATGAAATCTTTCATTTACCTTTATTTCTATATATCATTCCATTTTTTTTTTTAATATTCTAAATATTTTTACATAGAAGTATTTTAAACAATTCAAATACTTAACGTCTCATTTCTAATAACCAAAAATACATTTTCTTTAATTGTTTTCACTTAAATGATTATTAAGACTGATCTCGTGTATTAAATTACATTTCTGCTTTGTAAATTTTTCCTAATCTTGAGAAAGTATTTTTGTTACTTATATTTTGTATTTATAATATTTGTACATTTCTAAGAAAGTTATTTATCGAATTTAATTTTATGACTTTTCTATACATATCTTTATTTTCAGGCTTGCCTACTTTTACTTCATTGTCAACATTTTATCCATTTTTTTTCCCATGATCTCAAAATATTGATATGTTCTAGATTTTAATAAATAAAAAAAACTGGCTATGTTTATCAATTTAGTGCCATATTTAAGTGTCTGGGCTAGTCAGTGTTCATTGTACCAAAGATTTCTCTTTGTTCTTATCCAATGTCTGTATTTTATGATGAGAATAAATTTTCACACTTTTTGGTGACTGATGGAATAATTATTGTTCATAAAACACACATTCTTTTTTTCTTCTATGTTTTATTAGTCTTTTGAACTGTACAGAGGGGTAAATTAGATTCAAGTACGATCGTATCTGCTGTGATGAGAATAATCTTTCACAAATAGAATCTAAAGTAATATCACAATGACCAGCAAAGACTGATTAGCTATAAAATACACTGGAGTTCGATAGATGTATAATTCTTGAAAGAGTAATTGTTATTTAAGATTTTTAAAAGGTTCTATATTAATAACTTCAACTTCTAATACTTTTTTTAATCTTATTCTATCAGCAGGTGCTATATGATGCTCTACAATTAATGCATGGTATTTATTTATTTTTTTAACACTAAATTTTAGCGAAGTTGATTTCTCTTGAAATGAACAGCATATTCCAAATCAAAAACTTAAGATAAATATTATTTGATCATTTTTGGCTTGGAAGATCCTTGATTTGAGCAGTCAGATTAGTTAACGTTTACAGAGCACCACATGATAACTGGAATATAAAAATAACAATTCATAGCTCTATGAGACACATAAAATTAAGGCCTTCATTAAAAATAAATAAGACTTATTTAAATCGGGTGTCCACATAAACAATATTTATTTTTAAATATGTATTCAATCTATTATAAAAAAATCCTAATATCAAATTTATTTCCATATACGACCATTTAAAGTATAACCATTTATTATTAAAAAAAAAATACTATAGTGCTAAAATAGTATGTTAAGATTTAAAATAGCTTTTTCATATATTGAAGTATAAATACAATTTTTTTAAACTCAAACAAACATTATTTTATAGATAGTAATTCTTTTTGGCTTTTAATTGTTGATGATGAAATTCGTTTTCCTTGTTTGGTTGTAGCCTGATGGCCAATTGGCTGTGCTCTGGCCTTTTGGTACCACAGCTTCAGGTTCAAATCCTGACAATGACATGGATGTTTGTGAGTGGTTCGAAATCCACATTAAACTGTAGATCCCGATCTAATGAGCCTAAAGTGTACAAAAATAACAGCGACAAACCAAACCTTGTTAGATTTGACTTGCAACTTGGAGATTTATCTTGTTGGGTTACTCTAGTTCAAAAAAATTTTTAAGTTTCACAGTTATATTCTATTAGGTACATGATATGTTTTTATTTGAAATTTAAATGACGCCTAATTGCAGCAATTAATAGCAAAGCCTGGAATGAAACTGAAAATCTGTCATAAAACCAAATTACAAATTAGATTTCTTTCAAAAGACACTAAAAATAACTGCAGCAGTTTAAATGCAACTATACAGAATTTTCAAATTAAGCCATATACTAATATCATATTTTCTTCTTCAATAGCACTACAACCTCAGAGTGGGCCAAGGCTGTCTACTTACTGGTAGATTTCAAAATATGAGAAGTTTTCTTTTTACAGAGTAGGGTTGTCAGCCCTATGCCAAAATATCATATTTTACAGTTATTAATCACCATATGAGAAATAAAATGATCTTGGTTACTTTTTCATTTGATTATATTAAGAATGAACTTAATTGAATTACATATACATTATTTATAGATTTATAAATCTTTTTTAATATATAAATTGAAATCCGTCAATTTTTTTTAGTACTCAAATTAATTAACATTTCAAAATTTAATAAACTGACTTAACTATTAAATAAGTTAAATTCAACTTTTTAAGTGGACACCACAACATTACTCTTAATGTTAAATAATGATAAAGTAATTTTATAATCATAATAAAAGAAGTATGAATGTTTTTAGTAATATAAAATAGTAATCACAGACAAAGCCAACAAATTAAAACTAAGTGAAGTTTATAACATGATTATAAACTTCTAATCAATAACTATAAAAAAGAAACTTCAAGTGAAGAAAGTACAAAAGTGATTTCCTTAAAATATAGCAGTGCACCTTTTTAATTCCTTATTTACAGCATTTTAAATTCTTTTATTTTGATAATAATTTTATACTACTGGAAATAAATCTCGATTTAAATTTATTATTTGGAAGTTTTATACCAAAAAAGGTCCCAGTATGCAAAAAGCATACAGCTTATTGGTAGCTATTTGATGGATATGTATTTAACTTAAATACATATCCATCACATAGAACCCAATAAACTATGCGGTGGACATGTATTTAAGCTGCAATAAAGATGCTTTATTTTAGGTAATAAGGGAATGATTTTTATTATAAAAACAAAATCTTTGATATCTGAGTAATAAAATGTTTGCTCCCCTAGCTTGTATGTATTGGAGACAAATATATTCATTCTATGAAACAGAGATAACATAATATGACTGCATAACACAAAATAGCTCGTATTGTCCTACAGAAAAATATTTTTTTACTTTAAAAATATTAACTGATATAATAAATTTAAATAAAGATTAATTTTTCAAAAAAAAAAAAAAAAATGTTGACAGTAATTTAACTATAATCTGACCAAAGGTTGCTTGGAATGGTAAATATCCAGTTTAACAGCAAAAATGGACGAATTAATAATCGCGAGGGATGCCAATCAGATGCACTTAGTGCAAAACTGCTTTTGAAAGAAAAGATATAATACTTAGTGTGGTTTTTATTTTTATAGCTTGTAAAAAAATTTTCTCCCCTATGACATTGCTCCTTTTGAATCTGACTGACTTGGCCCCTTGCCAATTTAAATACGACAGGTGGGCGGACTATAAATTGTTTAAAGAAATTAATATCCGAGATATATATATATATATACAGCATGAAAAAGGTTATATTATGATTAAATGAGACATTTAAATATCATGATTCATTTTTTCATTAACCACTAGCTAAAAGTAGTTAATACTATTTTACAATATATTTTCAAGAGGAAATATTATTCCTAGATATTATAGATAGAAAATTATTTAAAGTTTTACCTTTAAAATTGAAAGGGAAAAAAAAAAAAAAAAGCTTTTAAGTACAATGATGATTTTCTTGAGAAATTTTAACTTGTATAATAAATACTTAAATGGGCAAATTAAAAATTATGACATTGTTGTTTATATCAACAATAAGAGTTTTAACATGTGATATTTATAGATAATACTGCATTTAATATATAGAAACATTATTCATTTAATTCTGCATAAAAAAAAGAATGATCAATATTTTCTTGATTAAAACATATGAAGCATAATAAGAAATTATATCTTTAAATTATGTAGATTATCTTATCTTAAATTAAAAAAGGGTAACAAATAAGAATAAAAATTCAGAAAAAAGTGGAATACTGTAGAACCTAAAATAAGTCTATTTAAAACGTCCACATATGGATGTATATTGTCCATACTATAATATTTGAGATCACTGCAGGTGAGAAAAATCCAAGTGGCAGTGAAAAAATAAAAATAAACTAAAAAGTAACTTAAATATTGGACTCAAAACGGCAAAAATTCTCATCCGTTTTCATTCCCCTAGAAATCTTGGTAATGTTATTGTTGTTGTTAACATTTGATTGGTGGTTATGATGGTGATGATGATGATGTCCATGGTGATGGTGATGCCCTGACGATGACTTGCTGCTCTTGTTGCTTGCAGCAAGGGGAGATTTCGAATGATTTTTGCTGGAATCCCTTGATCTATGCACCGGAGAATGGGGTCTGTAGTTTCCAATGCAGCAAGAAACCACTGAGGCATGATCAAGTTTGCCTGGAACAACACACAACTTGTCTCCAACTTTACGTCGGCGAGATCGCTGTTCGGTGGTAGTATCTGGTTCTTCCCCATTGTACAAGTCGGGATCTTCGAGAATCCTACGTTTTGCAGCAGTCAATTTCATTGCAAAATCGATCAAGGTATCACACAGTTTCTGAGAAGAGTTGAATCCTTTTTCATTGTCGTTCTGTCCATTATTCAGAAGATCTTCCATGCGCAACAGCGTCAGTTGATGTCGCTGGTGGGCTTCCACAACTGGCAGGGAAGGTTCAGTCGGTGTCACTTCCAATGGTTTCTTTGTTTCTTCATTATTGTTGTTGTTGTTGTTGTTACTGCTTTGTCGCTTCAAGACAGAATTCAGCCTACTCTGCCTTTTTGAAGTGACTTCTTGACTGTTACTGTTCTGCCTCTTGACACTGGTGCTGGAGTGTTTGGATTCTGATTTACCAGCCTCGGAGGTTTTGCGATGGGGCTTTTCGGGTCTCTTTGGAATGGCAAATTTCCCAACAACAGGATCAAAGTTATCAGAAATTCCATCACTGCACAGAAAGACATAATCACCTTGTTCAGCTATGGTCATGGAAACAGTAAGGTTGTTCAGTTCTGGATTGACCCCATCAACTGGTCCCAATGCTCCAAGAGCATCTCGCATATCTCTCATGGAATGTGGCGCTCATGAGATCCTAAAAAACCGGCAGCTATAAACAGAAGAGAACTAACAAAATCAGAAGTCTTTAATGAACAGTATCCTCCCCATATAACAATATGTCAGAGAACTGAACGTGGCAAAATGATCTAATAATAATAACAAATAATGTAAAATAAGAAAATACATAAACTTTAAGATCAAATATAACAATTTCGATATCCAATACATAACAACAATCATATAATAATAATAAACAATCGCAAACCAACACTATAAAACAACAAGAGAGAAACGCATAGAAGAAATAACAAGAATAGAGCGTAACTAACATCAATGTAGCTTCTAATGAACAATGCAAAAACATATACTTTTTACTATAATAACAAAAACATAGGGATGGTCCTTAATAACAATAATTGTCTCATGCTGAAAAATAAAATGCAACAGAAGCACTTGAAAAGACACATACAGCATGTTTTTGAAACTAACAATAGTTTCCCAGGCTACATAATAATGTAATAATAGCATAATCATAATAAGAATAAAACTGAATAACAAATAAGTGAAAGGTTTAATAGATCATCAATATAACAAACAACTGAGAATACGCAGCTGTGGCAAAATCATACTAATGTGGATAACAATCACAATGTAGCTTCAGGTCAAAGATATAAAGGTAATACAGAACAAAATAAAAATATAACAAATACACAACACACACATGAAAACTGCTTCTAACAAAATGAATATATAACAATGTGATACGAAGAGAAACCTTAATGAATAAACCTTACTTCATCAACTTTTATTTTCTTTTTAGATAACAAACATTTTTTGAGAGATTATAAACAAAAACACTTCTAGTGTTTTGTTTATATTGGGTCTTTATTATGTTTTTATATAAGTTTCTGAAGAATATTTAAGTTCTTAATAAAATTTAAATAATATTACATATAATTAATAATTACATTATAATTTGCTATTAATATTTTTTATTTTTTTATCAGTAATCTATAACAGTAATGAAAAGATTTTTAATACA